>JAUMHN010308897.1:0-18399 GCA_032360265.1 Heliamphora ciliata
CCTTGAGTGAATCGAGTGTCTTGGTAAAATGCGGGTAAGATGAAATAGTTAAAGTGCGAAAGTGGTTTTTGGTTTGGTTGTGCGACAGAGAATGTGTGAAGGGATTGAGTGATGATGGTAAGAGATTTTAGAATCAGGAGTTAGTACTATACGGTTAAAATATTGCTGGGTGAGTGGTACGTATATAAAGGAAAGATGCGAATGTATATTGTGAAATGACGAGAGTTGTGTTTGGGTTTGTATGGATAAGCATATACCTATGGAGTGTTTAGTCTACGTTGTATGTTTAGCCCTAGTGACGCATTAGGTTCAAGTGGCGGTATTAGTCTTGATGGTCGTAAGGCTTGAGTGATAATTAAAAGTGAGTGTAAAGATTGTGTGTTAAAGATAGAAGATTGGGAGATGTTGGTAGATTTAATACTTTTGGTTATGTCTGAGTTTGATTTGATTTTTGGGATGGACTGGTTGTCATCCTATCATGTGTCGCTAGACTATGTTAGGAAAAGAGTAATCTTTAGGATATCCGGGGAGGAGGAATTCATTTTCCAAAGGGACAAGAGTAGAACACCTAATCGTGTCGTGTTGGCCATTAAGGATTCGAAGATGTTGAAGAAGGGTTACTAGGGGTTTTTGGCACATGTGATGGGCGTAGAGATAGAAAAATAGAAGGTTTCGGAGGTACCAGTGAATTGGAAGTTTCTAGACATATTTTCCAAATGATTTACCAGGATTACTCTCAAATCAAGAAGTACAGTTTACAGTCAATCTCTACCCTGGCACAGCGCCCATATCTATTCCTCTCTACAAAATGTCACCTGCTGAGCTACTAGAGTTGAAGGAACAATTACAGGAGTTATTAGAAAAAGGATTCATTCGACCTAGTGTCTCATCATGGGGAGCACCTGGACTTACCCTTCTGTCAGCCAACAAGGGCTTTGTTTTTTTTTTGTGATAACGCGTCACACCAAGGTTTGGGTTGCGTATTGATGCAACATAAGAAGGTTATTGACTATGCATATAGACAATTAAAACCTCATGAGAAGAATTACCCTACCCACGATATATGTAACGACTCGGTACAGACCCTAGTTGTAACAACTCAGTTGATAACGACCTATGTAAAGACCCAGCCCAAACCCTAATTTTAGTGACAGATAGTCCATGAGACCATAAAACATAGAAGAAGTTCAGAACCCTAACTCGAATCGAAAACCCTAAGTTCAGTCCAAAAACCCTAAAAAGGTCCAAAACTCAAGTAACAAAATCTTAACACCCAGAGAGACTCCTAACATTCAAAATGAAGTAAATATCATGAAATAATAAATTAAAATTTTTTTTTTTTTACAAATAGGGTAAAATGACCGTTTTGCCCCTAGTACAGCAAAAAGCCTTAAAAATTTAGATTTTGATATATGGATACCCTAAATCAAGGATTTAAATACAATTAAGTGGTAAAAGACAAAATAACATAAAAAATAACTAAAATACCCCTTAGTGGCCGACCACCTTGGGAAATGTGCCAAAAAGTGACTTATTTTCTTCTTTTTAGCTTTAAATGATGAGAAATGTATTAAATGAAGTATTATGATGATCCCAAACTTGTTGGACAAGTAATATATCTTATAATATAATGTTATAAGTCAACAAAAGCAAACAAATTATTATTGAAGTTCATACATAATAAAATAAGTCAAAAAGCCCTATATTGCCAAAACAGCTTAATTTGACTTAAAAGATTACATCTATTTAATCTATTGCTATGAAAATTATGATAATACATGAAAATACTATATTTATCATAAACATATTAATATAGTAAGTCTCAATAGAAAAAGACACCAAAAAGATACATTAAATTAACTTTTAATGCATTTTCTTACACAATAAGGGCACGAAAACCAAGACAAACCCCCTGATTGATGGGAATCAGATTTTTTGTCCCCCAATCAGCCCCCTAGCTACACCTAGCCTCTCCATATCTGAATTCTAGCCACCACAACTTACATCAACTCGAATCAAAATCAAAATCTCATTAATGAAGTGAAGAAAAGGAAGATTCCTTGTGTACTTTTGTCACCCATGTGTTCCCTATCCTCCTCCTATTTAAACCAAGACAAACACCTCTTCTCCCCTTCAAAATTTCATGCATATAGAGAGAGAAAGAGTGGGTTGAGTGTTCTTGAGGGTTTGAGAGAAGAAAGAAGAAGAAGAAGGAAGGATCCAAAAAGTGGGGTATTTGGAGACCATGGTTTTAAAGCTATGTCCTAATCCATCCTCCACCATCTTTTGATCTCCCAAACATGTAAGTAAAATCTCTAAACCTTATATCTAATATCCCTCAAAACATCCCCCCAACACACCCCTTAAGCCCCTCAAAAATCAATAACCGAAATCAAACTGAAAAGGCGTTGTAGTTGGAAACCTAGGGGCTATTATGTTTGTGAATGTTATGAGATGTTGTTGTATGTTGTTATCTTTGATATTTATGACATCTAAGTGTTCTGGAGACTTGATATTGAAGTTAGAATCACAAGTATGCAAAGAAATGGAACAAAAACATGACATGTCACAAGTAGAAGACCTAAACCCTAAGAGGCTTGATTTTCTAGAATTTTGATGTTTGTGCCCTGAGATTTGAAATACCATAACTCAATGCAGAAAATTGATCTAAGTATGATTTTTATTTCCAGAGTTATAATTTTGTGTTACCTTTCATCCAAAGTTGGTTTAAACTCATTTTCATAACTAGAACTCAAGATATTGAAATTTTACCAAAGTGTGTCATTTTCTGACGAGTCAACACCACCGACCAGAAAACCCTAGTTTAGAATGAGATCTGAACCTTGGTCAAAACATGAAAATTGTAGAAAACATGTATATCCATCTACCCACTAAAAATCAGAACAACATGTTGAATTTGGATAGGTCAAAAACCTTTTGAAAGTCTCTGTTGATTTTTAGTCCCCGAGAAACATTCTGTCACATATTTTTTATATAGCCAAAAACACCTATTTTTAGTGACCTATTCCAAAAGTGGTATAAATGAACCTTGTAGCTAACATATTTATGTATTTTCCACCCCAAAATCAGACCTTACATCCTTGGGATGATACCCCAAAACCGTTTTAAATCCTCTGTCCAAAACCTGCTCTGCTGAGTTTTGGTGGCTGACAGAACCCACTTTTTTAAAAATAGCCAAAAAGTCTAACTTGATTCAAATAACTACCCTTAGCTCAAAACATGAAACTTGTAGTAAACTTGCTACATTAGAACATACTAAAAAATGGGCTCATTCGGACTTCATTTGATATTCTAAAACTGAGAACAACATAAGCTAGTTTTTGGAAAAAATCTGGAGTAAATGCTAAACCATTTTTGCTTAGAATGAAATGTTCACCCAATTGCCTTGGGATTTGACCTTGGTGTTAAGCACGAGAGTTGTAGGAAATATTTTGATCTAAATGGTGTATAAAAATCATAGCTTAATTATAAGTCTAGATACTCCAAAACCTTGCCGGCTCTTTTAATTTAATACTTGCTTTTAACCTTAAAATTTGTTAAGTACGTCATTGAGGACCTTCGCTATGAGATCCTAGTTTTTGTAAGATGGTTGATTGAATTAGTCTATTAATGTTTCTAAGTGAATGTACGATGATTTAGAACCCATGCTAATACATTTGAACCATATCTTGAGAATTGCGCTTCACATACTTGTACTTTATGCTTTGCGCGTTATACCATGAATCTTACCATACTAGTTGATGCCATACTGTAGACGGTTATATTTGAGATCCATATCATACATTATTGACATTGTAATTTGCATCCTGGCATATTGGAGTCCCTCTGTGTAAACCGTTGTTGGGATGGGTGGTTGTCTTTTTGGTCCTAAATCTAGGGCGTCCCTGGTTGCCATTTTTGTAAATGTTTTGGGATATATTCCCCTCGTACAACCCTGGGTTCATCCCCGGTGTTTGAAATGGTTTATGAATACTGTTAGGCACCATGGGTTCGTTGCTAGCATTCTGATTTCGATAGCCTGGATTTTGGGTAAGTCAGAGAGAGCATAGATGTCCTAAACCCCTCATCCTTGTACTCTGTATAATGTGAACGTTTTTTGAATTCTCATAGACTTTGGGTTGACACCGGCGCATCACGCATCTTAAGGTGGGTTGTGTGCACACATAATTGTCGGTCTCGGATAAGGGTGGCTGAATAATTGGGCGGTTGGCCCCCACGCCGTTGCCATTGAGTAAAACAGCTGTGGTATTAAGCCCGACGATGCGTTTACCTTTCGCAATGAGGTGCGATGATGGCTTTGGTGATCACTTTGTCCAATAAAGTCTACTCTGGTGATTCTCGACGTGGAATTCCTATTTCTTATCTGGTTGAATTTTGGGTTGGGCATCTGTATTCATCCACGGCATATCATATATGCATGTTTATTGATTTATCTGCTATCCTGTTATAAATTTGTCTGTCTCCTTGACTATAAACTGCACTGGGTGTCGTATGGTATGTGTTGTGGTGAATTTTGCGCTATGAGATTAGTTAGAAGGTTGGAGTGTTTTGCTTATGGGCCTTGGCTCATAGCATTCGTGCCACAGGTGAGGAGGAGTTCTTGGAGGAAGTCAACCCCGAGAGAGAAGAAGAGTTGGAAGAACAGGGTGAGTCCCAAGTGCACACGAATCCAGCTAATGCATTCTGAGGAGTTGAAACTTCTGCTTTCGTTTTTATATTCAGATTTCTCGTGTTTAGTGTAACTTTTGAAATTTCTTGGTGGAATTGTAATACTTATGTACTTTTGAAAGGTTTAGAATTCATTTATGATGTATTGGCTATCGTACGTAAATATGAATGGTTGGTTAGTTTATCCCTATGTTTATATTTATGTATGTACCTACGTGCCCGGAGGATGGGGCGTCGTAATATAGAGTTAGCTGCAATCGTCTTCGCGCTCAAGACATGGAGACAATATTTGTACGGCGTCCCTTGTGAGATCTTTATGGATCATCAGAGTTTGAAGCATATTTTCACCCAGAAAGAGCTGAACTTGAGGTAAAGGAGATGGATAGAGTTAATTAAGGATTATGACTGCACGATTCACTATCATCCGAGAAAGGCTAACGTCATAGCGGATGCCTTAAGTTAAAAACCATTGGTGAAAAATAGCGCATCTACGAGCAGTACGAGTTAGTATATTTCTGAAATGCAAACGCTCAGAACCCACCTTGCCATAGGAAAGAATGGATGCCTATTAGCAACTCTGAGCATAAGATTAACCTTTTTTTTAGATCAAATTTGAACAGCTCAATTAGCGGATAATCAAGTGGTCAAGATAGGGGCGAAAACAGCAACTAAAGGGAAGACATAATTTGAAATTTGAAATGACGTGTTGTGGTTCGGTCACAGATAGGATGTGCCCAATAATGGGGAGTTAAGGAGGCAAGTCTTAGACAAAGCGCATAACTCAACATACACCTTGCATCCGGGAAGTACGAAGTTATATAGAGACTTAAAGGAAATATATTGGTGAAGTAATATGAAGAAGGACGTAGAGAATTTCATGACAAGATGTTTAGTATGCTAGTAAGTTAAGATTGAACACCAGAAGTCGATAAGATTATTACAACCGTTACAAGTACCCGAGTGGAGGTGGGAATATAATACCATAGATTTCGTAACCGGACTCCCTCGAACGCCCAAGGGGAATGATGCTATTTGGATAATTGTGGATAGGTTGACGAAGTCAGCTCACTACCTCCCAATAAAGATAACATAGTTTGCAGATCGGTTTGTACGGCTTCATATCGATGAGATCGTTAAGCTACACAAAGTATCAGTTTCTATAGTATCAGACAGAAACCCAGGTTTTACATCCTAGTTTTGGCCAAGATATCAAGAAGCATTGGGGACTACTTTAAAGTTTAGCACGGCTTTTTATCTACAGATTAATGGTCAATCGGAGAGAACAATTCAGACCTTAGAAGATATGCTTAGAGCATGCATTCTAGACTTTGTTGGAAGATGAGAGGAACATTTATCGTTGATCGAGTTCGCATACAACAATAGTTTTCAATCAACTATAGGGATGGCCCCTTACGAAGCGTTGTACAGTAGGAAATGTTGAAACCCAATTTGTTGGAAAAAAGTCAGAGAGAGAAAGTTGTTTAGACCCGAGATAATTCAAATTACCACTGATAAGAATTAGTTGATCTGGGAGAGATTGAAGCAATCGCAAGACAGGCAGAAGAGTTATGCAGATAATCAGAGGTGCGATCTGGAGTTTGTAGTGAGGGACCGTGTGTTCTTAAAGATACCACCATGGAAGGGTATGATTAATCTAAAAGAGTTTTGCCCTATAAGGGTGTGTGTGTAAGTCCTACGAAGGTATTGTGCGAAGCCCAGTAAGGGTGAGGATTAGTCTTCAAAGGCATTGAGTTGTAGTTCCTTTTAAGAGTAAGTGTTAGCCTTCAATGGCATTTTGAATTGTTGTATAGAGTCGTGTGTTAGAAACTATTAGTTTGAACTGTGGCTTTGGCTTTAAAGCCTTATCATGAGAAATATCCATGTCTCTTTGAGCAAGGTATGCAAATTTTGGGGTTGAAATTTCTTAAAGGATGGTAGATTGTAATAACCTGAACTCAAGAATATGAATAGAAAAGAAAGAACATCCCAAAGGAAACGAAATCTCGAACCTAAGTTCAGTACGAAGAACCGGCCCGACCGATTAACCTTTTTGAGCTCGAGATCCGAGACAGAGTGAGGATCACACAAGCATGTATTAAAACCCTAATGTTGAGGATAAGAATTCAAAATTTTAAGTTCAAGTCGTCTAAGACAAGAGTTACGCTAAAAAGGTTAAGAAACGAACCAATGTGAAAATATTTAAATTTTCTTCTACAATTAGATAAAAAAAATTATTTTGATATATATATATATATATACACTCAAGTGGCTAACCTAGGAGAATGTGCCAAAACATGGTGAGCAAGTTTCACAAACTCAAGTTAAGTTTAAATTAACTAAGGTTTGCTAACCCGTGGTTAAAAAAACTTCATAGGAAGCTTCCTACTTGATTTTTTCCAATAAAAAGAACCCAAACTCTCTATTCTTCCCTTGGAATTCGTGGATATAGTGAGGGAGAGAGAGAGAGAGAGAGAGAAAGAAAGAAGAAGAAAGAAAAGGAAGAAGAAGAAGCTTAAAGATGTGAGTTTTAAAAGCTAAGTCCATGGTTTTCATCATCAAGAAGTAATCCTCAACAAGGTAAGAGAGACTCTAATACTTCTAATTTTACATAAATCAAACATCTCTCCCACCATCCTCAAACACAAATCTAAGATCAATAATCAAAACTAAAAAATAAAGGCATCATGGTTGGATTTTTTGGGACTGTTCTGTTTAAATGTTGAAGTTGTGAGTTGGTGTGGATTTTTCCATGGGTTCCATGAATTCTACAAGCTCTGGAATATTGATATATTAAATTACAATAAATGTATACAAAGAACATGGGTCAAAAACTTACACACTTGACATTAAGAGGCCAGAATCAAAATAGGCTTGAGTTTTTGGAGTTTTGAGCTTTTCGTCCTGGTTTTTGGAATATCATAACTCAATGTAAAAAAATTCTATAAGCGTGTTCTTTATATCCAGACCTAGGTTATTGTATTATCTTTCATCCAAAATTGATTTGAACTCATTTGAGTAAGTAGAACTCTAGATATTGCAATTCTACCAAAGTGTGTCGGTTTCAGACCAATTAACAATGCAGACCTAAAAACCCTAGTTTAAAATGAGATCCGAGTTTTGGCCAAACCATGAAAGTTGTAGACAACATGTTTATATATAGCTACCCATAAAAATTGAGAACAAAATAATGAGCTTTGATAGGTTAAAACTCCTTTGAAACTCTCTATTGTGTTTCAGCCCTCAAGGGACACTGCTGTCATATATTTTTGTGTAGCACAAAACCCCTATTTTTAGTGATCTATTCCAAAAGTGGTCTATATGAACATTGTAACTAACATATTGAAGTAATTTTTTCCCAACAATTAGACCTTAAAACCTTGGGATGATTCCCCAAAATCGTTGCAAACCCTCTGTCCAAAATAGGCTCTACTGAGTTTTTGCGGCAGACATGCCCTATTTTCTAAAAGGGCTAAAAGGTCTAACCTGTTTCAAAGAAATACCCTTATCTCTAAACACAAAACTTATAGGGGACATGTTGAACTAGAAAATACTCGAAAATGGGCTCATGTGGACTTGATATGATACCCATAAATCATGACCAACAGAGACACTTTTCTGACCAATTCTCTGAGCAAGTGCTGAACTATTTTTATTTTCGTTAAGTTTTTCACCTAGTTGCCTTAGGTTTTGGTCTTGGTGTAAAACATAAAAGTTGTAGAGAATATTTTAATCTAAATCATCACCAGAAATTATAATCCAATTTCATGTCTAAGTACCTCAAGATGCTGCGGTACTTTAAATTTTAATGATTGGGAGAGAGTTATAAATGGTTAAGTTAAATCCATAAACAAATGAAGGATTGGGCAAATGAGTAGTACCCCTTAAACCTAAAAAGAAAGTAACCATGGTCCCTAAAAATCAAAAAAACATTCAATGGTCAAAATCGTTTTAGTACTTCACATTCTAAGAGGGGTAAAACTCCGTGTTGAAGGTTAAGTCACGTTTGCTTGCTAGGCATGAAAGTTTTGTTACCCGAGGAGCAAGCTTAGCTCGTTGACAAAGGCTCGATTCGTATGCATATAAGATAAGGTGAGAGTGCTTAGCCATTATCTTGCACTTGAGTTTATATAAATGATGCTTAAAAATTCTTTGAAGCGTATATTTTGAACTATGACCAGTTTGACAATTGCATGAACCTGTTGTTTTCAAAAGTCATAATGTTTTTATTTAAAGTGTGCCATTCATGATATTCTGAGCTAGCATTATGTTACTATGAAAGTATGGTTAATGTTGTCTGGTTATTTCAAAGTGCCAAGTTACAAGGGTTTTTGGCCCTTTATATCCCGTTATGAGGGAGGTTACCCCACTATGGGTTTTTCATTTGTCCCTACAGGGGAGGTTTTCTTTTAAGCAAGGGTTTTTACCTTAAAAGCTTTTGGACCGAGTCTTTGGTTTTAGCACATACTTCTCGTGCTTGGTAGAGAGTGGTCCTCATTCCATCACGTTGCTATCCGTGAATTGCAAATTGAGGTTACGGTACCGTCGGAATTCCCGATCGTGAGGTTGACGACTACTTGGATGTTGTTGGGGTTTGAGTCTAGATTTGAGAAAGTGGTCATGCATTTTAAATTTGTGGCGGTTAAGCCAGGAACATATTTCTGTTTGCAATACTGAGAAGGTTCTGTATAATATGTGATATTTTCATATTTAAGAAAATGCATCAGTTTCTATATTTTTATGGAAAATGTGATGAAGTATTTTTAGAAAGATTTTCAGTTTTCCTTAACTAAGTAACTGTCTTTTCTGTTCATGATAATGCTAAGTGCACTCTCCTGTAACTTATGTGGTTGGGATACCAAGAATGGCTTGGAGTGGGTCCACCACAGGTGTCGTCGAGTAGTTTTGGTTTAGTTTTCTTTTGTTTAGTTTTTAGTTTTGGCAGAGCTTCATGTATAAGACCCAAGAGGTTTTTGATATTTTAGAAGTAATGTAAGCCCTTGGGGTGGCGAATCCCTAATGAGTTATGTATACCTATTTTGACATTAAGGTGTTGTGGTTGCTTAGAAGTTCTTGTTTGGTCTCTTAATATCTTTATCTCTTGTATTTCTCTTTAGCCGCCGGTCTGCGGCGGGATCACATCCCTTTATACAGGTTTGGTGCCTTGCGAGAGCGAGGTGTTACACGGGTGATAGGCCAATGTAAACCGATAGTCCTCTAAATACTTCATCCAGCGGCGTTGTCTCATATTAAGATCTTTTTGGGTGAACATATATTTCAAACTTTTGTGATCGGTAAAAAGCTCGAACCGTTCTCCGTATAGATAATGCCTCCATAACTTCAGTGCGAACACCACTGCTGCAAACTCCAAGTCGTGGGTAAGGTAATTCTGCTAATGAGGCTTCTATTGTCTTGACCCGTAAGCTACCACCCTTCCGTTCTGCATTAGTAAACATCCTAGACCATCCTTAGATGCATCACAATACACCGTGTACCCAGCTTCTCGTTGAGGTATGATCAGGATTGGGGCACTAGTCAATCTCTTCTTGAGCTCTTGAAAGGCCGTCTCACACTTATCACTCCACCCAAACTTCACCCCTTTCTACGTTAATCTGGTCATTGGGCGTGCTAATTTCGAGAAATCTTGGATAAATCTTTGGTAATATCCCGCTAGCCCAAGGAAACTACGAACTTCAAAAATATTTCGAGGTGGCTTCCACTCCAAAACTGCTTCAAAACAGCTTCTACTTCACGTAACCAGAATTCACACTTGCTTGCCTTAGCAAAGAGTTGTGAATCTCTTAACTTCTGCCAGACAATTCTTAGATGTTGTTCATGTTCTTCCTCAGATCTGGAGTATACTAGGATGTCGTCTATGAAAACCACTACAAATTGGTCGAGGTAGGGCTGAAAAAGCTTATTCATCAAACTCATGAAAACTCCTGGGGCATTAGTTAAACCAAAGAGCATGACTACAAACTCATAATGTCCGTATCATGTTCTAAAGGTTGTCTTCAGTATATCCTTCTCCTTGACTCGAAGCTGGTGGTATTCAGAGCGAAGGTCGATCTTTGAGAAACAAGCTGAACCTCGCAACTGGTCGAAGAGGTCATCGATACAGGGTAGGGCATATCGATTCTTGATCGTTACCTTGTTCAGCAGATGGTAGTCAATACAGAGACACAAGGTTCCATCCTTTTTCTTGGCGAACAATGCTGGTGCTCTCCATGGTGACGTACTAGGGTGAATAAAATCTTTGCTGAGTAGTTCTTGATGCTGGTTCTTTAACTCTTTTAGTTCGGCAGGAGCTATACGGTGAGCTATGACTGAAATCAGTGCGGTTCTAGGCTTAAATTTTATCGAGAACTCAATTTCACGACGTGGGGGTAATCCAGGTAGTTCTTCCGGCAATACATCTTCGTATTCGCACACGACTCGGGGTAACTCGAGGGTTGACGAGATGTTTATACTAGCAAGTAGACATGTCAATCTCTCTACGAAGTTACCCGATTTGCAGTCCTTCTCATTACTCAGAGTTAAGGTCTTGCGTCGCTCTCCTTGAATTCGTACAGTAGTGCCATCTTTCGCTTGTGCCCATATCTTCTTTTATCGACAGTCAATGATAGCACAGTGCCCTGATGTAGACACCTCAATTTGATCTCGCCTAATCTTAGGTGAATCCGATGATGAAAACAGTTGGAATGGTGGCTCAGTACGATCCTCGAAAAATGATACAAGCTCGGTATTTGAACACAACCATCAAAACCTTCAAACTAGTGAAATCTTTTTGAACCACTAACTCCAAAGTGGCGACCACCAATAGAACATTTTGAAAACTTTCACTTTTTGTGGCGACCGTCATGTTCATAGTGGCTACTGCCAATAGAACCTCTTGAAAACCCTAGCCAAAAGTGGCAACTCCCACCTCCAACATGGCGACCGCCAACTTGCATTGTGGCAACCGCCAATAGAAGTTCTTGGAACCTTTTCAAATATGGTGACTGCCAACTCATTACATGGCGACCGCCAACTTCAAACGGCCTGACATATCCCAAAACGTGTCAGCATCTCATTAGTTGAAGAATTCTATAAATATCGTACCCCAACATACGTTTTTAGGACAGAATTGAAGAGAGAAGTTTAGAGAAAGAAGCTCTGTTGAGTCGCCAAGCAATTCGAGCCCCGACGCCGAAATCCTACTGAAATACCGAGAGCTGAACCGCCGATACCGAAGTTCTGAAATCTTAGCTTGGATCATCGCTCGAGGACCAAATTGCCTACCACCACTCCCCGACTCGAGGAATCTTTAGCGATCCAGGTATTTTGCTTGGATCCTCGGTCCTTCTAACTCTATTTTCTATCTCTTTGAAGTAACCAGGTTAATTTGATTGTTTCATTTTGACTACGTTATTACATTGCTTATATAGTTGTTACATTTATGTTCAAATTCAAGTTTTAACTTATTTAGTTGACTTGTTTTATTTATTTGTTTACTTATATTAAGTTTTTTAATTCACCAATTTAATGCTAACATATTTTGGCCATTCAGCTTATTAATGTTGTAATTGTTATAATAATGTACTTACATTTATGTGAATGTAGTTGTCAATACTACATTCACATTTGAGTTAAATAGTTATATTTAGTTTCTTTTATTTTTCTTGTATTAGTTTAATTTCCTTTACTAGTTTATTGTTTTTTTTCTTTCCTTTTTCTTTTAATGTAGTTTAATTTCCTTGTAATGTTCTATTTATTTTCTTTTTATAATGTAAATTTTTCCTTTCAATGTATCATTTTTTTTTCTTTTCTTTTATTGTAATATTAATGTCATTTTATTTTCTTAGCATTAATTTAATATTCTAGTATTTATTTTCTTTTTCTTTTTCTTTTCTGTTCTTTTAATATTAGTGTAATGCTCTTTTGTAGCACTTTATTTTTTTTTTCTTTTCTTGATTACTAGCTTTTGTAATGTAGCATTTTATTTTTTTATTAGCTTTACTTTTCTTATAAAGTTTTATTTTTTTTTCTATAGCTTTATTTTCCTTTTATAGTATTTCTTTTATCCTTGATAAACTCAAAAATCACAAAAAGATTTTGAAGTTAATTTTCACCTTTAAATGGTAGTATAATTTTTTCTTTTAATAATAGTTAAAACTCTATTATTCATTTCATTTCTTTTATTTTCTTCCCTTTTCTTCTCTTTTGTTTTAAAATTCAAAATAGTTAGATCTTTGATTAAATAGTTTTATTTGGTTTTCTTTTAAAATTCTTTTCGGTTAACTCTTCTTCATAGATATTCTTTTATTTTCTTTTATTTTAGTTAACACTTTAAATCTTCTTTTCAATAGATGACAAAAGAATCACATAAAAATTCTTGTTATTAGTTTTTTTTTATCATTAAACTTTTGAGTATAGAATTTGTGTACACTTTTTAGCTTAACATTTCTTTTGGTAAAAAAATAATTCTATTAATATTAACCTAGTTTATTTGGGTGATATGCATGTTTTAGTTAATTTATTTAAAATTGTGTTTAGAAAAATTTAGCTTGTTTTGTAGCAAATTATGTTTAGGTAATTTTAGCAATTTCTAACATGTTTTTGTTCTTTTACTTAAATCATGATAGCTTAGATTATTTTTGTAAAAATTGCATGTGGGAGTGCACCATATATCCTTTAGTTAGAATTGCATGCTGTAGGACTTAGAATTTTTCTTTTGGTACTTGTTTTATTTGGCGTTCTATATACATATGTTATGTATTTTTATTATTTGATTTTGAATGTTCTCGCTTTGCCTCGACTTTCTTCATTTGCATGCATTTGAGAAATCTTATTAAAGAACCAATGATGATTAGTTAAGGCCAATCTTACGGTTGAACGAACGGGGTGCCTAACACCTTCCCCGATTCGTACTTTAGCTCCCGAACCTTTTTTCTCTGGTTAAGCATTTCAAAGATCAGTAGCCATTTTTGTTTTTCTTGATTTTTCTCAAAAACCAAGTGGCGGCTCTATTTTTTTAAAAAAAGGGGTTTTTCAAAATTTGGCTTTCAAGGTGCTAAAATATTTTTCTAAACATCTTTTTAACCCCATATTTTTTAACATCCAAAAACTCCAAAATCCCAGCACCACTGTATTTTCTAGCGACTCCGCTGGGGACTGGTTTATAAATCAAATAAGAGGGCTCGACTTGAAAACATAATTTGTTCTTAGTATGTATTTCTCATTTGCATTATCGCATGCATGTGCATTGTTCTTCACACCCCCTGCCTGGTCGACCCGATGCCCCGATCGTTTTTTTGTGTGAGACTTGGACCCATCTCTTTTTGTATTGTATAGATATGTTAGATCTGTTTCTTTCTATATCTATATTCGGTGTTTTTTCTTTAGCATGTGTAGATGCATTTTGATGCATGTTTTGGTTTATATAAGCATGCATGGTTGCTTTCCGAGGGTGTAGGGAGTTATGGTGCGAATTTTAAAAATTAAAAAAAAAAGTTATTTTGGAGACTTATAAATATCTGGGGTTAGATATTTTCTAAAAGATATTTTCAAAACTTACTCACTGAGTTTTCTCTTTTTCTCTATGCCTTCTCTCTAACTTTTCGGGGGCCCAGGGCTTGATTTTTGACCGTCCAACAGCCGATTCTTCTTGTTGGCATCGTGGTCCACGCATCCATCCGAACGAAATTCCATTCTGACGAAACTCGATTTTGCACGTGGATCGAGACGTTAAGTTTTTAACTCACCGAGATAGGATTCTAGACTTTAAAGCTGTTAGAGGGTGTTATATGTAATCTTATGCGTCTTTACCTTTTTTTTTATTGATGAAAAGATGTTTCATGTTTGGAAAAATTGGATTTTTGGCTTAAAAACCTTTTTTCATCATTTCGGTTGGATGAAAACGGTGTTGGATGTTCCTTTGTGGCCTTTGGGCGTGTGTGAGTTCATGGGTGTTAGATGGAAGCTTTGAGGCTTCATCTTGGGGTCAAAAGGGAAAACCCTAGCTTAAAAACACTTTCTAGGTAGGATCAATCGACTGAACTCATGGGGTCAGTCGACTGGATCATGATTTTGTGGGTTCAGTCGACTGAACTCATGGGGTCAGTCGACTGAACAGTGTCGAACGTTTTGGGTCTTTTTCCAGTGTATTTTTCAGTCGATTGGAGGATGGGCCCAGTCGACTGGACCTGGGCTGATGGGTGTGCATCTTCGAGAAATGTGATTTTTTGAAGGTTTTGAGCTAAGCTTTGAGGCTGAGTCTCAACTTCTAAAATTTTTTTGATAAAAATATGTTTTTACATGTTTTGTTTGATCTCCATAGTTGATGGATTGGATCTCTTTTTATACATGCGTTGTATAAAATGTTTTGCGGGTGATTTTTATATGTTTTCCATAAATGTACCGTGACAGTGGATTTGTTGAGTTAGGCTTACATTGCTCCTCGATGGAAGTCCAGAAACGTGCGTAGAGTAGGTGCTTTGTACCTTCGGATTAATCCTCGTAAATTAAGTCAATTGCCTCTGTGAATGGCGTTGTGTGGGTGCTTTGGGCCCTCGAGTTTCGGGCCCGTAAATTAAGCAATAGGTGCTGTAGACCTTCGGGTTGATCCCATAAATTAAGATGGTTGCCTCCGTTAATGGCGTTGTTATCATAACTCCGTATAGAACTTGTCATTACCGAGCAGGCCTTAATGTGGTGACTAGGGTAATGAGCAGGAGTCTATAGTTGTTACCTTTGTCAGTGTGGCAGAGTCGGTACGTAGGATTGCATTTTATCTCTTCTCCTCGGCTGTGTGACCCGAGTGGAGATTACTTTGTTTTTATTACTTTCCCTTAACTGTGGCATGATATTTGTCAAGATGATATGCATAGTTTCAATGATGGAAAAATTAATGATTTTTGGGAGAAAACCTTTAGCTCCTATGGTGAGCTTATGTGCTTCTGATTGCATAACCTACTTTACAGCTTTATGTAGTCTGTTTCTATTGGGTTTCGACTCACGATGTGGCATTTTGCTGTAAAACCATTTTTAGGTGAGCATGCGGAGTTGACCTAGATGCAGTAGTGATGGAAGACTTGCTATAGTTTTTCTTTTTTTGTGACATGTAGTTTACATGTGATGCCTGTTTCAGAAGGCGAGTTTTGTACGCCTTGAGACGATATACTTATTCATGTATGAGAATGCATATTTACTGTTTATGAGAGCTGAACTTTGTGAAATCTTTTATCCAAAGGTTGTATATATTTGTGTTGATGGTGTTCCAACTTTAATTCTTCTTTTTATAAACAGTGTTTTGGTTGGCTTTCGCGTGACCTTGGTGTTCAGGGCGTGACAACTTGGTATCAAAGCTCAGGATTTGAATACCTAAGAGCCATGGAAAAAAGGTACATCACCTTGTGAGGATGTATGTGTGCTTGATTATATGTGTTACAGTATTTTCCTAACATCAGCATGATAGCTTGTGATGTATACGTGTGTGTGGAGGTTAGACCTTATGATTGATTAGTCTTAGATTAACAAACTTGGGAGCCATGTTAGAGACGCATTTCGCGGATGAGATTTTTAGAAAGGAATCTAAGTAGGTCGTCTAGAGTGACGAGTCTTTCTTGTTGGTTCCCCTTATGAGTGTAATGTGATCCCAAGAGGGGGGTAAATTGGATATTTAAAAATTTCTTTCAAGATATTCTACTTTAAAGTATGCAATATGTAATTTTTTTGATCTTATGTGGATAAGATAACTTTCAATCAAATGTAAAGATAAAGAATATGAAGGTTAGAGAGATTGAAATCGAGATTTTTATAATGTTCGGCGCACCGGCCTACGTTCTTGCCTCTAGCAACACGCTTGAGGATTTTCACTAATCCCTCCTTATAGGTGGAGATACCTCTCTCCTTCACAAGGTGGAGAAGCCTTTACACTAAGAGCGTACCAGCTCTTAAACCTAAGTGATATTTCCTCACTTGAAAGAAGGCTAAGACCAAGCCTCAATAATGTTTTGATGAAGAATGTGTACAAGAGTGGGCTCCTTCAATGAGCAAGTTAGTTCAACACTATAGCACACTAATTCACTCTCCAGGAATATATCAAATGAAGCTCAATGAGAATTTCTAAGTGTTTCACACAAGTATGAGTAAGAATGTGAGATATGAGTGCTCAAGAATGAGTAGTAGATGAGTATGCTCTTTTAAAAGCTTCTTGTGTATTTTTGTATAGATAATGTGAACCTTTTATAGATAGAAAATCGAGCTAGCCGATGTGACTGAAGAGTTCCCAGAAAAACTAGCCGTTAAATTGTCATAACTGTCATTCAGCACAATTCAGTCGACTGAGGGCAATGTTCCAGTCGACTGGGGTAAAGAGGTCAGTCGACTGAACCTTTTAAGGTTCTTTAACTTGATTTTCCAAAAACATTTTCAATCGACTGGTATTGAAATTCAGTCGACTGAACCTTTTAAGTGCATCAAATTGATTTTCCAGTAGGTTTTTCTATCGACTGATTTATGATTCAGTCGATTGAACCTTTGAGGTTCAGTTTTCATACTTTGAAGATCATTTCATGAAAGATTTGAATGAAAACAAGATCCTTATGAATTTTGATAGGTTTAAGACACAATGTAAACTTGTTTAAAATGTTTCTCAATCTAAAAACAAGTTTAGGCAATTCATAAAACATTATCCTTTTAGACAAGAGATATGCATGAGTTATATCTTTTTACTTTTGGTCTCCTATGAGCTTCAAAGGGTATATTAAAAGAGTAGTGAACTTACATTGATCCTATTTTGCAATACAAGTGAAAACCTTAAACTAAGTCTTCAGTCCTTCATCTTTTGCATTGTTCCAAGAACTTGTTATCGAAGTATTTGACTTGAATATGCTTCATGGCTTTGACTTTGTATCTTTAATTATGCTTAGCACGTGTTTCTTGTAAATGATCTCAATTTGCATAATTAGATACTGAGATTTTGTTATCATCAAAATGGTTGTTGAAGCCTTGTTAGACCAACAATCTCTCCCTTTTTTATGGTGACAAAATAGGAGCAAAATGATGTAGAAAAGTTATATAATGCTCCCCCTCTCAATAAGCATGAGTGAATAAGTATGTTTTGAGAGTTTTAGTAACTCCCCCTCACAGTAGCATATTTTGAAGACTTAACAGTTTTGATTTCATTTTTGAGAGCAACATAAGCATTTCATATATATGTTCAAGAATTATGGATATCGATATATCATTCACATTTATCCATTCAACATGATGAGTCATGCATTAAAGTTCAACCATCCAGGATATACATATATATTTAAAAAGATATATCGGTGATTGATCATTCAAAACATATATATAAGCCAAGAAAGTGTACATTCACTTTTCAAAAGGTTTGCAGTTAGTACATCCATTTTTTTAAAAAAGATAAGCAAACTACAAAGGATAATCATTCACTTTTAAAAAAGTTTACAATAAGTACATCCAAAAAAAAAGCAAACTTACTAGTAAGCAAACTACTACAAAAGATAAGCATTCTATTTTGCTTCCATTTCTTCTCCCCCTTTTTGTCATGATCAAAAAGCGAGGGACCCGGAGGAACCATCATTGTCCCCAGCATCCTCAGTATCAGTGGCCTCGTCATCACCTCCATCATCCTCAGTATCGGTGGCCTCGTCATCACCTGCATCATCACAACCGGTGTCCTCATCATGTGACGAAGCAGAGTATGGC
>JAUMHN010309006.1:0-18398 GCA_032360265.1 Heliamphora ciliata
AGAAAATCTTAGAAATATTTAGAAAATCCTAGAAAATTTAAGAAAAATCCTATAAATTTGAAAAAAAATTTGAGAAAATTTTGAAAAAATCTTAGAATTATTTAGAAAATCATAGAAAATTTTGAGAAAAATTTTGAGAAAAATTTTAAGAAAATTCTAGAAATTTGTAAAATTTTTAGAGAGTTAATACCAAATGACAGAGATTTGCCTAGTGCATCAGGGTTTAGGGTTATTAGGATGTGCAGAAATCACGAAACTAGGGTTAGGGCGCTTGTTTTCCAAGGCTTGAAAGAACCGAAAGAACCTAGGTTTTGTTCTCAGTTGTTTCCCTACACTTTGCTTGTTTGATCTGTCCTTTATGTATTCTCTATATGTCTTCTCTTTACAGGCTGGTCACTACGTCCGGGGCTTCAGAGGTTCAACCTCCGGGGAGGTTTTGGAGTGGTATGATGCCCTCCCTGCTCCCAACCGGGCTTATATTGATGCCTCCAATTTTGCTCGTTTCATACCCTTGCTGGGTAGGACGAGTAATGATCGGGTATGGCTAACTGCTATGGCCGAGCGTTGGTGGGATACCACCAACACCTTTCACTTCACCACCTTCAAGGCTACTCTGACGCCTCTGGATTTTGTCCTCATCACCGGCATCCGAGTTGGAGGGGCTTCCATCCCATTCGACCCCACCATTGCGCAGTCTGCTGATGCGTTGCTGCATTTCCTTAGGGATGTCCCTGCACAGATGGACCGGGATCGAGTCAGATACACCTGGTTCTTTGATCGCTTCCGACACTTCTAGTGCACCGAGCCTCGCTACTACGAGTGGGTCGCCTGAGGCTTTCTTATGTATATGTTCAGTACCTCCTTGTTTTCGAACAAGGAGAATACCGTTCACTTACATTACTTGGGCGGCCTGGCTCATCTTGATCGGGTTGCTTCGTATGACTGGGGCAATGCTGCTTTGGCTACCCTCAACAGTTTCATGAGGACACTGACCCGGTTCCCTCAGGAGCTCAGCATCAGGGGATATTGGAGGGTCTGGGAGGTATGACTTAGTTTATGTAGTTCTTCATCCATTTCTATTATTTGTTATTTTTGTTTGTTGACATCTTCTTCTTTGCAGTTGTGGACCTATGAGTTTCTCGGGCTTCACGTCCCTGCGAACTCCGCGACAAACCCTCTGGTCATTCCTCGTGCAGCCCGGTGGTTCCGAGAGCTAAAGGGGAAGAAGGCCGGAGGGAAGGACCTTGACCAGTTCCGGGTGTCTTTGAACCGGCTGACCCCTGACAAGGTATCTTTATTTTCTGTTCAATACATTGCCTTCTGCTTATTGCGTTGTTCACTATACTGCACTGCATTGTTTACTGCACACAATTCATCATACTGTATGCTTTATCGTTCTTTGCATTGTTTTGTACCTTACAGGTCCACTGGGATGTTTGGAGGGGGGTAGAGGATCAGGCCGGCGCGAATTTGATGCACAGCCACAACATCGCTGCGAGGCGTATCCTGCTGGAGGGCCCATTTGGGCGGGAGTACTATCTGGGAGAGCGAGTGGTTCACCAGTCGCTCGGCCTGGATGACTTTTGGATCCCAGTGGTTCCTCCGGCTTATATGCGCCGGACTGAGGATCTGGGCCGGGTCAACCTCCTGCTAGAGACTATGGCGACCCCCGCTATGGAGCTGCTTGTAGCGGAGGGAGACTATATGGCCTAGGCCCAGGCTCATCTGATGGGGCCATTAGGACCTGGCCCGGTTGCCCCAAGAGGCAGGAGACGAGGACAAGCACCAGGGGCTGCGGGTATTGGTGCCGTTGGTGCTGGAGCTGCTGCTGCTGATGCTGGTCCGGCTGGTGGAGATGCTGGTCCAGCTGGTGGAGCAAGGGTTGGGAGTGTCGAGATACCCTGGACCGAATCTTCCATTGTAGACGGGTATGCTTTCGACATTCCTATCCCTGTTCCTCCAGCTCCTGAGTTCTGGCTAGAGCATGCTCAGGTTTGACCCCCTTTTTTTCACTATTTCTTTTTCGCCCTTCTTTATTCGTAGATTACTCAGTTCTACTTTATTTTTCAATAGACGGATCAGGCTTGGCTGGATCATATCATGCTGGTGATGAGTGGCCTGTGGACCCTTGTTCGCCAGCAGGATGCAGCTCTGCGTGCAGCTGGGGTTCCTTTTGCCCCTCGTCCGGTAAGTGTTTGTCCTAATTGATCTTTTGTTTCTCCTTTATGCTATTTTGTTATTATTATTTTTTGTCTCTTTTGACAGCCACCTGTAGTTGCTGCTGTTCCACCCTCTGCTCCTGCTCCTGCCCCAGTTCCAGCACGTGGTCGCAAGTCTCGTGCTTCCTCCCGAGCTCATTTCAGAGGTCGATTTTGTTTGCTCAGAGTCGATCGAGAGTTCTTTCTTCCCCTAACAGTGACGATGGTGACGACTTTGACAGACTCTTCGAGGATGACAGCTCGGAGGAGGCTGGTCGTTCCCAACGAGTTCGCCCGAGACATGCTTGTGAGAGAGAGCTCTCCCCTCCTCCCCCCAGTTTTTATATTTACTTTTTATGGGCCTGCGTGGCCTAGTTTGATACATTTTCGTACATTTGATCCATAGGCTTGTGTGCCTCAGTTTAGTTGATTATTGGGCCTGAGTGCCATTTTATTTTCTGCTTATCCTTCAGCTGTATGATTCTCTCTTGTTTACTACTTAAACTGCCTCGGATACATATTCAGATGTCACAACTAATATAGATCACACAAACCGTAAATCGTCCCATACCTGTCATGTTCAAACATGGCGGTCGCCATACTCTAACATGGCGGTCGCCACTTTCCCAAAATGTCTACTTGGCGGTCGTCCGCTTCAACATGGTGTTCGCCACTTTCCCAAAATGTCTACTTGGCGGTCGCCCGCTTCAACATGGCGTTCGCCTGGTCAAAGGAATGATGTCACTGTACTATGCTTTTTATAGCTGGCAGTCGCTAGGTTCAAGATGGTTGTCAACACATTAATCGTGCCTTTTGCCAAAATTTTGATTTCTCGCCCTTCCTAGCCTTATAAATACAGTTCTGGATGCCTCATTTGCTATTGCTCGGACTTAGATGGCCAATCCCCTTTCTTTATGGTTCGAGGGACTCTCCCATATTGAACGTTTGAACTTCGCCCCCTTTGGCCTTAACGCCCTTTTCTCATTGAGGACTGTGAAGATTAACAGACCTTTACTAGCGGCTACTCCACAACTGTGGGATCCTCAGTCTCATGTCTTTCGGTTTGGTTTTGAAGAACTCTGTCTCACTATGGAGGAGTTTGCTGCCATTTTGAACTTGACTCCACGAGGTTTTGTTGTTGTTCCTACCCCCTTTCTTTCAATTCGGCAGCAGGTGATGCAATTTTGTGGCCTATCTAGGATGGAGGCTTCTCTTATGACCTCGAGCGACTATCTTGGCATTCCGTGGCTTATTGAGAGGTTCCATCCTACTGGTGATCTCAACGATCTAAACTTTTAGCTATGGCGCCGTTATGCACTTTGCTTTTGCCTCCTTGCCCGGTATCTCCTTGTCCCTTCTGATGGGCGGGTTAGTTGTGCCCTGGTTGACGTTGCTGGCCAAATGTGGATGGGGAAAGACTTCGTGCCCCTGGTTTTGGCTGAGTCTCTGCTGGGCTTGGACGCTATTCATCGTGGTGAAATCCCCACTTTTGCTGGCTGCCCTTTACTTCTCCAGGTGATCTTAACATCTACCTCTGTATCAAGTTCTTTGTTATATTGCAAAGGTCTTTCTCTTACTTATTCTAACTCTTGCTACAGATCTGGCTGATGGAGAAGGTGAACCTTATACAGAAGCCTCCCACTGATAGACACAATGCCGCTGCTTTCTTTTACCGTCCGCATTATCAGATATGTGACACTAAGGCATCTTGGCGACAATATCTTTCTTCTCTGATCGGTTCAGACATTACCTGGCAGTGCCCTTGGTGGCGGATTCCTGCTATGACTCTGACCACTATGGATCATCCTGGTGTGCTGCTTGTTGGTTTGTGTCAGACTACTTTCTACTACCCTCATAGGATCATGCGGCAGTTTGGACGAAGTCAAATTGTATTTCCTAGTATTCGAGGCCGTTGTTGTCCTCTGCACTGTAGGTTCCTTTTCTAGCATAGTATCGAGATGCCTGGCCATCTCGCCCATTGATGGAGATGCACGAGTTGCAGTGTCTGGATCTTTTCGCTGAATACAAGACATGGTTGACACAAGATAGGAAAAAGAAAGATAAAGAAGAAGGGAAACAAGCAGCGAAAAGGAGAAGAGTTTGAGGATCTTTGCTTTATTTTGAAAAATTTCACAGGTTTCTTTTTTTTATTTGTAGAGTTTGGGACTTGTGTGCCCTCCCTTTATTTAAGAACTTTGTAGTCATGCTTAAATTAATGAAAAACCCCCACTTCACATTTAAGATGGTTCAAATTTATTCGAAGCTTGAATTTCTTTATTATCAAAATCCAAAAATTTATTTGCATTGGTCTTACTTAGATTCAAAGATAGTAAAAAACAAAGAATGTGGCAGGACTTCTTAAAGAAGTTGCCTACGTATCCCAAAAAGACGGAATCAGGCCTTAACATAGTTCAGGCTCGATTTTCACTTGGGTATTAACGCTCTTCTTTTGTAATGCCCTAACTTTTGCCAAGGTTGCCCTTTTGGGTTTTCGGCCTCGTGGGTTACTCTAACTTTTGCCTGAGTTTTCTTTTCAATTTTCAACTCAGCGAGCTTTTATTTTTATTTTATTTTTGCCTCAGGGATAGTATTTTTTGAGTTGATCGAGATTAACTAGAGTGGAGAACATATTACCATCCAGATCCATAATAATGATTGCACCACCGGTCATGATGGTTTTGATCAGAAACGGTCCAGACCAATTTGGCTTGAACTTGCCTCTCGGGTCAAAGATAGGAGCTCTGATTTCCTTGAGAACAAAATCTCCTTCTCGAAGATCGCGGGTCTTGACTTTCTTATTGAATGCTCTAGCTATTCTCCTTTGGTAACCTTGTACATGAAATAGGGCTTGCAGTCTTCTTTCATCAAACAAGAGCAACTCCTCCATTCGGTTCATCTGCCATTCTGCTTTTGAAATACTGGCCTCGGCCATCACTCTTAGTGAAGGGATTTCCACCTCAATGGGAAGAACAGCTTCCATCCTATACACTAAAGAGTATGGCGTAATTCTAGTTGAAGTTCAGAGTGACGTTCGGTATCCCCAAAGCGCGAATGGTAGGTGTTCTGGCCAATCCTTATGTGAGTTGACCGTCTTTTTCAGAATTTTCTTAATATTCTTGTTTGCTGCTTTGACTGCTCCATTGGTTTGCGGCTGATATGGCGAAGACTTATGAGTCACTATCCGATATTCCTTGTAAAGATCCGAGACTTTCCCTTGGAAATGTGAGCCATTATCCGAGATGACCTCATGGGGAACTCTGTACCGACAGATGATATTTTGCTTGATGAACTTTGCAACATGGGAGGCTATCAATACAGAGTAGGAAGCAGCTTCCACCCACTTTGTGAAATAGTCAATGGCCACTAAGATAAACTCGTGTCCATTAGATGCCTTCGGTGTTACTCTGCCAATCACGTCGATGCCCCATACTGAGAATGGCCATGGTGACGTTAGATTATACAGTTGAGACAGGGGAACGTGCATGAGGTTTGCGTGAATCTGACACTTATGACACCTCGCACCAACTGTATACAATCCGTCTCCATCATCAACCAAAAGTACCCTTGTCGTAAGATCTTCTTGGCTAACATATTTTCACTCATGTGTGGCCCACAGACTCCTGTGTGTATTTCTTTCATAAGCTCTTGGCCCTCTTCAGTGTTTACACATCTTGTTGACCCCAGAGTGTCCTCGTTTGTACAGTCTACAACCACAAGTGACAAACTGCGTAGATAGTCGTCGTATTGTCCTTTTGTCCTTTTTGCTGGCAAACTTGGGATATTCTCCTTTCTCTATGATGTTCTGAATGTCAACGTACCATGGAAGGCCGTCAGTCTCTCCCCAGTAGCAGCTGTCATCTTGTATGCCGGCTTTCCTTTCTGCTCTATTATCAGAGGTCTCATCCATACTCCGGGTGGTATGTCAATCATGGATGCCAGGGTGGCCAGTGCATCGGCGAACTTGTTCTGTAGTCTCAGCACATTGGTAATGATTACTAATTCAAAGCACGGTATCAGCTTCTCCACCTCTTGATGGTAGAGAATTAAGGTTAAATCCCTGACCTTCCATTCTCCCCTTGCTTGCGAAACTACCAGTGCTGAGTCTCCAATGACTTCCAGTTTCCTTGCCCCTAGTTCTAAGGCTGCCTCCAATCCCGCTAAACATGCTTCATACTCAGCCTGATTGTTGGTGACTTCAAAATTGAGTGTTAGGGACATTGAAAAATGTGACTCATCGGGGGTGACAAGAAGGACTTCTATTCCATAGCCATATTAATTGGATGCGCCGTCAAAATATAGAGTCCATTTGTCATCCCTGACTTTCATTAGTTGTTCGTTGGGAAACTGGAATTTCGTGTCTTCATCCCGTTCAACTGGTTGGTCGGCTAAAAATTCTATCACTGCTCTGCCTGTAATTGACTTTTAGGTGACATATTGGAGATCAAACTCGGATAATAGTAGCAACCATTGGGCTAGCCTTCCTGTTAGTGGCGGCTTTTCGAATAGGTACTTCAACGGGTTCATCTGGGAGATGGTATTCACTGTGAAAGACAGTATGTAATGCCTCAGTTTTTGGGAGGCCCAAACCAAGTCCCAACATGTCTTCTCTAGCGGCGTGTAACGTATTTCTGACCCGGTCATCTTCTTTCTTTAGTAGAAGATGGCCTTTTCGATTCTGGTTTCTCTTTCTTGTGCAAGCATGCATCCCATAGCTAAATCAGTCACTGGCAAATAGAGGATCAGTGGCCTGTCAGGTTTGGGAGGAGCTAGAACAAGAGGGTTTTGTAGGTACTATCGTACGGCATCGAAGGCGTCTTGGCATTTTTGATCCCACTCAAGCTTGACTCCCTTCTTCAGCAGGCGGAAGAGGGGCTCACACGTAGTTGTCAACTTTACAATGAACCGACTGATAAATTGTATCTTACCCAGAAAACCTCTGACTTCTCGCTCGGTCCTTAGAGGAAGCATTTCCAAAATTGCTTTAATCTTCGAAGGATCAACTTCAATGCCCCATTGAGTGATCATAAATCCAAGCATCTTTTCGGCAGTAACTCTAAAGGTACACTTTTGTGGGTTTAGTCGCATTTTGTACTTTCGAATCCTCTCGAAGAATTTTCACAGAGCTGTGATGTGGCCTTTCCGATCCTTGGATTTGACTATCATATCATCCACGTATACCTCGACTTCCTTGTGTATCATGTCATGCAATAAGGTAGTGGCATCCCTTTGATACGTTGCCCTAGCATTTTTCAAGCCAAATGGCATAACACGGTAACTATAAGTGCCCCAAGACGTGGTAAATGTGGACTTTTCTCTATCTTTAGGATCCATCAGAATCTGGTTGTACCCAGAGAAGCCATCCATGAATGACAGCAAGGCATGCCCCGCAATACTGTCTACTAGGACGTCGATGTGCGGTAGTGGAAAATCGTCCTTCGGGCTGGCCTTATTGAGGTCCCAAAAATCCACGCAGACTCGGATACGACCGTCCTTCTTTAAAATCAGTACGATATTGGCTACCCATTTTGAATACTCAGTTACCATCAGAAATCCAACGTTGATCTATTTAGCAACCTCTCTTTGATTTTCAGAGCCTATTCTGGTTGGATCCGTCTCAATTTTTGTTTGACAGGTTTGGCATCAGGGTATAAGGGGATATGGTGCTGGACAATGTCGGGATCAATTCTGGGCATATCTTCGTAAGACCATGCAAATACATCTTTGAATTCTGTTAGTAGAGTTATTAACTGTTGTTGTTCAACTAAAGATAAAGAAGAACCAATTTGAACATTTTGCGGGTTATTTTCATTACCCAGATTTATTGACAAAATTTCTTCACTTATTGGTTGAGCACGCATTTCTTGTTCTCTATTTATTAAAAGTTTTATCTCTTTGGGGATATCCCCGTCGAATTCAAAATCATCGAAAAGCATATGAAATAAGTCAAACAAAGCAGAGTAACTGGAAACTTCATTTATTTCATTAAGAACAGTGGGACTTACAAACTCAATGGTAAAAGCAGGAAGAGGAGCACCAACAGACGTGCCCTCAATTACAGACTCCAACTCAAACTTGGACTCAGGATAGATGATCTGCACATTAGAAGACTCGATGGACCAATTCTTTATTTCCTTTGTGGCCGCGTCAACGATGAGCTTGGTGCAATCTGCCGGTGCGCTAAAGCCCATCATGAAACATTCCGATTCAATTATACGCAGCTGAGTCATCTTCTCGTTGAACAGCATTCCCAGGTCGGTACCATCGAGTTTGTCAGCCCAATCTTCTTTCTGAACCTTCTTTTCTTCCTTCTCTCCTTCCACTATTTCTTCCTCCTCTGTGTCAGTCAACTGGTGGCTGAAAAAGATCTCCAACCCAAGCAGCTTTTGATTGGTTTCTTTTTCGATCCACAGCTCTGGAAAATCACAATACGGGAAATCTTCCCCTTCTTTGATGAAGCATCCGTTGAGTGTCCCAGAATAATTGGCCTTTCGTCCCCTTTTAGGCCCTTCCAAATATTCTTTTGTTGGCTCATACCCAAGACCAAATCGGTGCAAAGTCGACAATACCTGAATGGGTTCTGGGATTCCCTGCAGTTTACGTCTCAATCCCATGCCGGGGAAGAAGGACATTTTTCTCATCATTGTTAAAGCTCGTGGGTTAACATACCTTTCTTCCTCATTCATTAATGTCTGAGCAGCTTGTGCTTCGTCGAACTGAAAACCACTGAGCAACACATCATCTTCACTATGTTGAACCTCTAGCAGAGTTGTGCCCTCCCCTCCTTTCGGGGGGTGAATACTGTCCTCTCCATGAATGGTCAGAACTGCCCAATCTTTTTTCAATTTCAGTTTCTGGTGAAGGGTAGACGGCACTGCCTGAACATTTAGGTCATGTAGCCATGGCCTGTCCAGCAGCAGAGTGAAGGAAGCCGGTATGTCTAGCACGTGAAACTCAACTGACGTCTCCAGTGGGTCTACTGAAATGGCAAATGCCACTAGTTCTAGTACATCCCTTCTTGTGTTGTCATAGGCTTGCACTCCTTGATTGCAGGGAGTGAACTGGTCTAGCCTCATCCCTAAACAGGCAGCTATTCTCAATGGGCAAACGTTCAAGGTGGATCCATTATCAATGAGGGTCACCAGGACCCATTTTTCTAGGCACTTGACGGTGATATGAAGTGACTTGTTGTGACTTTTTCCTTTAGCGGGCAAATCCTTATCAGAAAAGGAAATAACTATTGGCTCAACCGTCGGCAGAATCAGTCCAATCAATTGCTCCAGGGTGGCCTCTATCGGAACGCTTGCTTTATTCAAAACTTTCAGCACAGCTTGCCTGTTTTTGTGCGAGGCCATCAGTAGCCCTCAAATGCTGATGTTGGCTTGCGTCTTTTTCAACTGTCTCAATACAACATCATCTTTCTCCTCTTGCTCTGTCTCTTTCCCTTTTCCACTTGGCTATCCCTTCTCTAGCTGAGCTGGCTTAAAATGTTATCCACTTCTGGATAGGTGTTCCACGCCGTCTTTGGGGTCCCACAACTCCGGCATCCCACTATCAGTTTGTCTTACTTCGTTTACGTGCAGAGGACTTCGAATGCCCACAAATCGTTTAGGTCACTAACAGCGGCCCTTTCCCTTCTTTTCTCGTCATCTTCGATAGCCCATGTATTATCAATTTTCTCCCAGATATCTTCCTCGATAAAGTTCACTTGTTGCTCCTGGGCTGCCCAAAAATCAGTCCATTCGGTCCCATCAAATTTCAACACAATCCTGACCAGCCAATAGAACTGCATTTCATCGACATACACTTTCTCCTCAAAAAGTTAGGGAAGGGTGATTCCATCGAGTACATGACCAAACCCTTATGGCCGAGTTGGGTAATCCAATAGCAAATTATCTACCTCGTTGCGCTCTTCTTCCTCATGTTAGTAAACTTGGATCATCTGTCTATACCATTCCCAGGCATTATCTCTCCATTCTTTTATCCTGTCTTGGCTGCCTCTAAGCACCATGAATGAGCATACTATTTGGTTCTCAGTTACTGAAACATTAGGGCGAGGTAGGTGTGCTGAGCAGATGTGCTGACTCGGGTCCTCCGATTCTCCTAAAGACATGTAATTTACCCCAGCCTACCTAGCATGATTTGGCAGTGGGTTGATTGTGACGTTCGGCTTTGGGGTGGCTGATGGAGGAGGGATCACTTTGTTATTAATGAGATTCTGGATCTCATGCCGGAACCTCATACACTTGTCAATCAAATGTCCGTGGCCTTGATGGAAAGCACAATATTGAGAGGTATTATATCTCAGAAGAAGCGGGTCGGGCACTGGCATGGGGTCTAATGGCTTGATGAGCCCCTTCTCGACGAGTCGATTTAGGGCAGTGGATAAAGAAATATTGAGGGGGTGAAGACCCTTCTCGGCTTTTGTTGCTGTTGCCCATTGTTTGACTGCTGAAGGTTGTTTGCTGGACGGGTGGAAGAGGAAGGATTTAAAAGGTTTACCTCGCTCGAGCGAACAGCAAATTGATTTTGGTTGGTTGCGGGGAAGGTTCTTCTTAGTGGTTTCTGATTCAGCTTGAATTTTTCAATGTCACAAGACTGGATTGCATCCTCTATCTGAACCCCGACATCAAATAATTGCTCAAATGTGGAAAGAGGCTATGTGATCAGGTAGCGTTTCAGGGGAGACTGAAGATTTTTCACCACTATTCTTACTTGTTCCTTTTCAGTGGGCCTATTTGTCATCTTTGCAGCTTTACCCCTCCAACGGGTCAGAAAGTCGACATAAAATTCCCGATTCTCTTGACGGGTTGTCTCAAGCTCTCGAGTGGTGACGTCCAGCTGGAAGTTGTAGCTATATTGGCTGATAAAATTTGTTGCAATGTCTTCTCAAGTTCTAGTTTTAGCTACATCAAGGGGGAGGAACCATTTATGGGCTGCCCCAGACAAAGATCGGTGAAAGAGCTGGGCTTTCAGCTGGTCATCAATCTCCATCGGCGATAGGGTACCAACATACATTCGGAGATGAATTCTGGGATCTCCAGTTCCATCAAATTT
Source organism: Heliamphora ciliata (assembly GCA_032360265.1). Taxonomy (NCBI): domain Eukaryota; kingdom Viridiplantae; phylum Streptophyta; class Magnoliopsida; order Ericales; family Sarraceniaceae; genus Heliamphora; species Heliamphora ciliata. Next base: position 11,253 of record JAUMHN010309006.1, read on the forward strand.
TTTTATGTCCAGCATTTTGAATTTCTTCGGCAATTTGGCATCTGGGAACAGGCAGAGTCCCCCTACATCGAGCATATATTCCTCAACTCCTTTAGATTTTCTTAACACCTTTTCCATCCGGTCAATCTTTTTCGCCAGTGTGGATTCCCTAGACTGAGCGGTGTTTTCATCTTCTACCACAATTGGGCGGGGAACCCGAGGTGGTATAGCAACCTACGGTATCTCGGGCCCTTGGTTGTCATCCCAAAAATCTTTGCCGTTCTCATTCGTATTGTTTGAATGTCCATTTACACCGAGCATACAGGCCTGAATTGCTTGTATCAGTGCCTGGCACTGATTTTGGGCCTGGATCTGCTGCTCCACGGCCCGCTGTATCTCGGTAATAGCCCTCATCAGGGCTATCAGATTAACTTCATTCTCTGCCGTGTTGGTCGATCCAAATACTCTACGAAGTCTGCCCATTTCTAATCTTACCCAAACTCGTGTCAACTGTATTCCTTTCAGATCAATGGTATTCCACAAAAAAACCTAGATCCCACAAGCAGAATAATAAGTCTTAGACATTTTTTGAAAGAATTCAACAAATCTCCTAGATACCCAAAATAGATAAAACTAAAATAATGCCCCTGTCGGGCTCATACCACCAGTATAACAACTGAACATATGAAAACTCAGGATGAGAACCAAAGAGGATAGATCAACCAAGTTCTAGAGGAAAGATTTTATCTAAGTAGATCGCGTTCCGACAAAAAGACTATTCTAATCCTCAAGAGACTGGTTCGACCTATGAGGAAAATCGGCAGCGTAACGGTAGGAGAACAATACTTTTCTCACATTGGTCAAAAGAAAGGGGGGTGAAGAAAGCAAGCCTAGACTAAAGAAAATGGGATATAGAATTAGCAACCCGAGCAGAACACGAAAGGAAAAAATCTTAAAGGTCCAAATAAAACACCGGCAGGACCCCGGGAAGAAGCCATCAACAGGGAAGAACTGACAATTCGAGAAGAACCCGGAGAAGAGATAGACTATCCTAGAGGTGTCAGAACGAAACATGGGCATGACCCCGGGAAGAGAACTACGGTGTGAGAAACTAATTAGGGTGAAGGACAAAATCTAGGTAAGAACCCGAAGGTGAATAACTAATCTATTCACAGGATAACAGAAAATTCGGGCCGAAATCGGGAAAAGAACTAGCCTAATCCAAACAAACAATCCTAACAATATAAAACCAAAACATACAATAAAGAAAAACAAATAATCCTACTAGGGTTAGGAGCACCTAATTGGGGGTGGGGGGGGGGGGTCTAAGTTTGCTATATGCAAAAGGCCAGTTTTGGTCAATTTGAACAGGGTACCTTCTGAATAGAGCCGGGTATATACCTGCCATGCCGGGAGTGGTGCAGGACATGGTCAAACAGTACGCCCAAACTCTTTTATTGTACCTATGGTAGCGTACAGTCAGTAAGGGTTGTCCGTGTTCCCAACAATCCCCAAAATGGATTTACGTTCAGGGCATCAGATCGACCGAGTAGGGGGTTTGAAGAACAATACATATGTATGAAAAAATAAAAATGAGAAATTTTATTAAGAATCAATGATGTTTTCAAGTCTACCCCTCTTATTTGATTTTATAAACCTGTCCCCAACGGAGTCGCTAGAAAATACTGTGGCGTTGGGATTTAGGGTCAAAAATAAGGTAAGTCAAAGATGTTTTGGAAAATATTTTGAACACCTTGAAAACCCAATTTTGAAAACCCTTTTCATTAAAAACAGAGTCGCCACTTAGTTTTTGAGAAAAACTAAGAAAAACAAAAATGCCTACTGATATTTGACAACGTTAACCAGAGAAAAGAGGGTTCGAGGCTAAGGTACGAATCAGAAAAGGAGTTAGGCACCCCGTTCGCCCATCCGTAAAGTTAGCCTCTACTAATCATCATTAGTTTTTTAATAAAATTTCTCAAATGCATGCAAATAGAAAAAATGGAGGCAAAGAGGGAACATCTAAAATCAAATATAAAAAATACATAAAATATGCACATAACACCCCAAAGCAAATAAGTGTCAAAAGAAAAAAAAATCTAAATCCTAAGACATGCAATTTCTATCCAAAGGAGACATGAAACACATCCTCATACAATATTGTTTAAACAACCTAATACTAATATGCTTTGATTAAAAGAAAAATATGCTAAAGTTACCAAAATTATCTAAACATGAATTGTGCAAAAATGAACTACACAATATGTACAATATGCATATTATTACCTAAAAGTTGTGAGAAGTATGTAAAAAGTCCTATGTTAAAAACTAACCAAAATAATAAAATCTAATAACAAACATTTTGTATTAACAGGCAAATATTTGAAATTTTAAATTGAAGAAGAAAGAAATGAAAGAAAACTTATAAAAGATTGATTAAGCTAAGATAAAAAGGGTTTAGAAAATGATTTCAAACTAATAAAAAGGAAACCTAACAATTTACATAAAAGATGAAAATAAGAAGAATAAGAAGAACATTAACTAGCATAAAATGTATTTTTATGATTTCGTGCTTTTTGTGGTTGATAAAAGAAAAGGAAAGAAAAATACTATAGAAAAAAAAATTAAGTTAATAAAGGAAGGTTTTGAGAAAGAAAAAAAAATTGATTATTAACATTTTATATTTATAAAAGAGAATTAAAGAAAAATGGAAGGAAATAAAAGAAATGAGAAGGATGATGGAGTTTTAACTATTAAAGAAAATTATAAAGCTATTAAAAGAAAATTTAGATTAGTGCTAACAAAAGAACATTAAACTAAAAAGAAAAAGAAATGTTAGTATTAAGTAAAATATAAAATTGATGGTACAAAAAGTAAGAAATAAGATGCTCTAAGGACATTTAAAGCTAGAAAGAAAATAAAAGACTAGAAAAAAAATTACACTAATATGGAAAGAATAGACAAGAAAATAAAAGCTACAAGCTAAACATTAAAGTAAAAAGAAAATATAATATTGGCACTAAGAAAGAATAATATTTAAGAAATTATATTAAACTAAGAGAAAAGAAATAAAAGCTATATTACAAAGGAAAGTAAATGCTTGAAAAGTAAATTAAAATTAAACTAGAAAAACAATAAAGATAATGAATTAGAGTGCAAGTGAAGTAAAGCTAAGCTAACTAAAAGAAAAGAAAATAATGTAAAATGCTAGAAAATCGAATTAACATAAAAGAAAGAAAATAAAAAGAAATAAAATACTAGAATTAAATGGGTGTAATATTGATAATCACAACTATTTTTATGTAAGTGCTTTAATTACAACAATTGACAACATTAACAAATTGTAATTGTTAGGAATGTTGGCACTATTTAATGATTTGATTAAGTTTTAATTCAAATAAGCAAATAAATAAATAAGTAGGCTAAATTAAATGAAATACTATAACATAAATAAAGCAATTGATAAGTAAAGCAAGAATGTAATAAAAAGAAATACGTGAATCGAAATTGAATTTTTAACCCGATCACTCCAAAGAGAAAAAGTGGAGTTTAGAAAGATCGGAGATCTAAACGGGGTACCTAGATTGCCGGGGAATCCTCAAGTTGTGGAATGTGCCTCAGCGTTCAATCCTAGAGCGGTGATCCAAGTAATTAGGCTTCGATGTAGGTATTGGAGGTTCGGGACTCGGTGTTTCTACAGGGTTTTGGCGTCGGAGCTCGGAATCGCTCAATATATCGACAGAGTCTCTCTCACTCAAAATTCATACTAAAAACGTACGCTGGGGTACGGTATTTATAGAATTCTTCAACCAATGAGGTGTTGCCACGTTTTGGGACACTTCAGGCCATTTGGAGTTGGCGATCGCCATGTTTTTGGAAGGTTCCTCAAAGTTTTATGGCAGTCGCCACAATGGAAGTTGGCGGCGCCATGATGAAAGGTGGCGGTCGCCATTTTTTGTTAGGGTTTCGACAAAGTTCTATGGCGGTCGCCACAATGAGAGTTGGCGATCGCCTTACTTGGGTAGCAAGTTTCGATGGTTCGTCAAAATTTCATTAGTTTGAAGGTTCCGGGTTCAAATACCGAGCTTGGATCACTTCCTGAGGACCGTATTGAGGTACTATTCCACCTATTTTCATCATCGGATTCGCCTAAGATTAGGCGGGGTCAAATTGGGGTGTCTACACTGTCTGAAATGCGCACTCCACCCCTCAAAAAATCTTTAGCGCCAATGGGACTCACTGTTTATACAAACTCCTTGGCACGCAAATCCTTGAATTGTTTAACTAAAGAGTTACCAGTCTTTGAGGTAATCTTGATAATCCTTATGACGAAGTCTATAATCATATGCTTCCATTTTCTCTCTAGTATTTTCAAAGGTTGTTCTGTTCCTCTTGGCCTCTACCGTATGTTCTTGACGTGCTAGTACATTGGGTTTAAATATCTCTTCCAATAACTGGATCGTTTCCTCATGTGGTTGGTCATTCTAGGGTAAAACGAACATGATAAAAGGTATTGTTGTGGTAATTACCTAGTCATGTGATCCATTGTGACTTGGTGGTTAATTCTTCATCAGGATCCAAGCGTTCGTTGTTGTGATCAAGATTCTTCGTTCTTTGAGAGTGATTACAAAAATCTAGATTCTAACACTTCAGTGGGAAGGTTGGCATGAATATAAATGTATATAGAGGTACCTCCTTTACTGGTGTACTAAGGCTAACATGAGTTCAAGGCTGTTTCTCATTTTTCACTTTCTTACTACCTGTATGAATCTTTTACTTCTCGGTTTATCGAATGGGTGGGTCAGCTATGAACTAGTCTGGAGAAGTTTGAATTGTGCCATATGGTGGTGTCACGAATTCTTTGGTGTGAAGCTATTGTTTCTAATTTTAGATTGCTGATGGCATAGTCTTATTTGTTGGGACCTTTGAAAAGATATAGTTAGTTGAATAAGCAGTTACATAACTATTCTTGGAAACGGGAGTCTTGATCTTCAAAACTTTGTTAAACGCGGACGTTGAAAAATATTCTAAGCTGTGACATCAAGAAGAAATCTGTTTCACGCTTTGAAGAGATGTTAGGAGGTTTTTGTGCATCGTCTTAGTTTTTGTGAAACCATTAAGGCCTAATGACGTAATATCCCGACGATCGTTGTTACTCATAGATCTGTGGGGCAAGGTTTTGAAGGTCAACTGTAAAAAACACGCGTGGGGTTAGAACATCTTAGGGTGGAACCTAGGTGGTTCGAAGATAGATTGGATGAGGTTAAATGGTCACGGTTAAGTTACCAGTGACACAAATTGAGTGGTCATTTGGGATTCAAATGTAGGAGAAGCAAGAGGAGGATAGTGAACAATACTTTAAACAAGTGTCCCCGGAACTAGTTCAGTACCATTAGTTTATGATAAAAGAGATGTTAAAGCAAAAGGGGCAATCAAACTAGATATTTTCCCTGATGTTACGTCAGCCTAATGTACTTTAAGTCAAGCATCCAAGTCTACTTTCCTGGTAAAAATTTCAAGAGTGTATAAAGAATTTCACAAAATCACTACAACAGATTGTGGTTTCAGAATCGAGAGAAATGAACGATGGTAGAAACTTTTATCAATGTCGAATGTTTAGAATAGGTACTTAACAAAGATTTGACATCGAATTCTACATTAGAAGAGTTAGTTCAAGGATGATGACTTGAATCGGAGGAGAGTCAAATGCGAATACCAGTCATTATCGAGGCGTAAAAACTTGAGGACAAAGGTACTTTCTAGGATTGAATTTCTAATAGAGTTATCAACAAGACTTGGGTGCATAAGAGTTACCGACGAACGACACTTGACGGTACCATTGAGGACTGATGATATAAGAAGGAAGGACATACAAAAGAACTTCAAAAAGTTGACACCAGGGCTTGGGGCAAGTGAGAAAAGGACTTATAATGATGAAGTCGCGGGGTTCTAACGGTGTCTCTCGAGGTGATATCTAAAACTTCTCATAGTGCGTACTCCTGTCTACCCCCCTAAAAATAAGATAACCCGTGGCATGAATCTTCGATCTTCGATGTCGATGCTCTTACTCGTCTTTTGCATGTAGATTCCTTGCTGCTTCTGATCCCGGTAATGTCCTAACACAACTCGCTATAAGACTCAGGCGTAGAAGATTTTAGTTCTTATAATGTATATATGATAATTATTAGTAATACAACGCATCGTATAGAGCTTTTACGCAATAGAATGCATGATTTTCCATAATCCAAGGCCTAAAGGTTCACTAAACCTGGGCTTTGATACCAACAGCGACGCCCTGTCCTCCGGGCATGTCGGGACATACATAAATATAAATAAAGGGATATTCTATCCATTCATTCATATTTATATACGTTAGTAATTACATCATAAAGGAGTTTTGAACCGTTCGAAAGTACATAACTATTATAGTTTTACCAAAAAATTTTAAAATTTACACTAAGAATAGGAAAAACTGAATATAAGAACAAATGCAGAGGTCTTGACTCCTCAAAATGCATCAGTGGAATCCACGTGCTCTTAAAATCACCCAGTTCTTCAAACTCTTCTTCTTCCTTAGGGATGACTTCCTCTAAGAACTCCTCCTCACCTGTGGCACGAATGCCATGAGCCAAGGCCCAAAAGCAAAACGCTCTAACCTTCTAACTAATCTCACGGCACAAAATTTACCGCAACACATCCCATATAACACCAGTACAGTTTATAGTCAAGGAGACAAAAAATTTTATGACAGGATAGCAGATAAGTCAATAAACATGTGTATATGAGATGCCGTGTATGTAATGCAGATGCCCAACCTAACATACACCCAAATTATAATAGGAATTCCACGCCGGGAATCACCAGAGTAGACTTTTACGGGTATTTGATCACTAAAACCATCATCGCGCCTCGTTGCAAATAGTAAACATGCGCCTTGGCTTCATGCCTTAGCAGTTTTACTTAATGGCAATGGCGTGGGATTCGGGCCATACTCCAGGCCAACAAATTCAATAATCAATCAATCAGTCATATCAGACATATAAAAAGTGGTTTGTTCCACCGTAAGACTCGTGATGCCTTCGCCGGTGTTAACCCAAAGTCTAAGAGATAATCAAGAAAATTCAAGAGACATTTCACATTATACAAAGTACCAAGATGAGGGATTTA
>JAUMHN010309117.1:0-18397 GCA_032360265.1 Heliamphora ciliata
AGCGAGTTGTTTGAGCTTCCACCACGGCGAGAGGTTGAGTTTTCTATAGACCTTATCCTGGGGACTGCCCCCATTTCCATGCCTTCATATCGCTTTGCACCGGCCGAGTTAGTGGAGTTAAAGGTACATGTTGAAGAGTTGTTAGATAAGGGATTTATACGTCCTATTGTGTCACCTTGGGGAACCCCAGCATTGTTTGCAAAGAAGAAGGATGGGTCGTTACATCTTTGTATAGATTAACATAAGCTGAACCACATGACCGTTAAAAATAAGTACCCCATGCCGCATATCGACGACTTGTTTAATCAATTGAGAGGTTCTTGTTATTTCTCGAAAATTAACTTAAGATCGGGTTACCACCAATTGTAAGTTAAGGAGGAAGACATCCTAAAAATGGCTTTTCATACACGTTACGGGCATTTTGAATTCCTAGTTATGCCATTTGGGTTGACTAACGCGCTGGCAACGCTTATGGACCTTATGAACTATATTTTTCACCCTTATCTTAACCGATTCGTGGTCGTATTCATGGACGACATTTTAATTTACTCACCATCGGAAGAAGAACACGAGGAGCTTCTTCGAATCGCCCTACAGTTGTTACGAGAACATCGATTATATGCTAAGCATGATAAGTGTGAATTTTGGTTGTCAAAAGTGAAATTTCTGGGGCATGTAGTCTCATGAGATGGAGTGGCAGTGGATCCATCTAAAATAAAGGCGGTGATAGAATGGGAAAGACCGAAAAATGTGTTTGAGATTCGAAGCTTCTTGGGGTTAGCAAGATATTACCGTCGATTTGTGAAAGATTTATCTAGACTTGCAGCGCCTTTAACACGCCTTACACGAAAGGGAATCAAGTTTATATGGGACGATAGTTATGAGCTTGCCTTCTTGACATTGAAGACATTATTAACAAGTACGCCCATTCTGACTATTCCAGAGAGAGGCCTTGGTTACACCATTTATTGTGATGCATCACACAAGGGGTTGGGTTGCGTGTTAATGCAACTAGGCAAGGTGGTGGCCTATGGGTCGAGACAATTAAAGGTTCATGAGAAGAATTATCCTACGCATGATACAGAGCTCGGAGCAGTGGTTTTGCTCTTAAAACTTGGAGGCACTACTTATATGGGGAACGCTTTAAAGTATTCTTGGATCATGAAAGCTTAAAGTATTTGTTTTCACAGAAGGATTTGAATATGCGTCAAAGAAGATGGATGGAGTTCTTAGGAGATTACGATTTTGATCTCCAATATCACCCGGGTAAGGCGAATGTGGTAGCCGATGCCCTCAATCGAAAGTCCTTGAGTACGTTAGCAAGAATAGTAGTTAGAGAGTGGAATATGCTTGGAGCAATTGGAGAGTATGACCTTCGTTTAGGAAAGTTTGATGGGGAAGTCGCTCTGCTTACAATGATTTCTCAACCTGCCCTTGCTCATCGCATTGTTGAAGCACAGCAATTGGACACTAAGAGTTTGATGTTTCGGGAATGAGTTTTAGATGGTTAAGAAGCCAAGGAGTGGACTATCCACCCCAATCAAAGCTTGAGGTTTGCAGGAAGGATCTTTGTGCCAAAAACACTTCGGGAAGACGTACTTCATGAGTTTCATCATTCACGATTGGCAGTACATTCGGGTAGCACAAAAATGTATCATGACATACGTAGACAGTTCTGGTGGAAAGGTATGAAGAAAGACGTCGCGCTCTTCGTTTTGCATTGTCTCACTTGTCAACAAGTGAAGGCCGAGCATCAGAGACCAGCTGGTCAGTTACAACCATTACAAGTGTCAGAGTGGAAATGAGAAAATATCGCTATGGATTTCGTGTTGGGTCTTCCGAGATCACCGAAATGGCATGATGCCATATGGGTTGTGGTGGACAGATTGACTAAGTCAGTACATTTTCTACCAATTCGCATGACGGATTCAGTTGATAAGCTTAGCAAGCTCTACATACACGAGATTGTTAAACTCTTCGGGGTACCAGTTTCTATCATTTCTGATTGAGATTCTCGTTTCACATTGCGTTTTTGGCAGAGTTTACAGTCGGCTATAGGCACAAACCTACTTCTTAGTACCACTTTCCATCCCTAAACAGACGGCCAATCGAAATGCACTATTTAAATACTCGAAGATATGTTGCAGGCATGTGTTTTAGATTTTCGTGGATCATGGGAGGACCATCTACCGTTGGTAGAATTTGCCTACAATAATAGTTACCAATCGAGCATCGGGATGGCGCCTTACGAGGCACTGTATGGTAGATCTTGTAGATCACCCGTGTGTTGGACCGATGTCGGTGAGACAGCCGTGTTAGGGCCCGAGCTTGTGCGTGACACTACAGAAAAGATCATCGCGATCCGTAAATGTTTATTGACCCCCCAAAACAGTCAGAAGAGTTACACGGATAAAAGAAGAAGACCATTAGCATTCGAGGTGGGAGACCACATGTTCTTGAAGATTTCACCATGAAACGGTTTAATGAGGTTTGGTAGAAGTGGGAAATTATCGCCGCATTTTATCCGCCCGTTTGAAATTCTTGATAGAATGGGAGAGGTAGCCTACCGCCTAGTCTTGCCACCACAGCTAGCCTCCGTACACAACGTTTTCAATGTGTCTATGCTGCGCAAATATGAGCCAGACCCATCCCACATCTTGGATTGGACGGAGTTGAGGGTTGATGACGACGTTACCTACGAAGAAAGACCAGTGAAAATCCTTGACACTAAAGAGCAAGTCCTGCGGGGAAGAACCATTCAGTATGTGAAGGTGTTGTGGCTTCGCCATGGCGTCGAAGAAGCTACTTGGGAACGAGAATCAGAAGTTCGAAGAAATTACCCCAAGTTGTTCGGTTCCTGATGTATGCGTGATTTCGAGGACAAAATCTCCTAAGTGGGGGAGATTGTAGCGACCTAGACCTTTTTTATTTTCTTGCTAATTTACGAAAACACATATGTCATGATCTATGGAGATATTTGGGAACATAATCCATGCATGAAAGTTTATTCTTGAGTTTGTGTGTGCTTGTTACTGACGGTTGAGGATGGGTTTATGGAAAAATGTTGTTGAGTAATACCTTGTGCATATACGGTTCTATTACAGCTTCAGTAATTCAAGATCCCAGCCCAAGCTGACCGCTCAAGCGGAGGCCCGACCGCTTGAGCAGTGAAGTGGCAGAGGGTTTTCTGGAGTGTGACTGCTCGAGCGGTGGGGGTCTGGTCGAGCGGACTGTCGCGGACCTGATATTTTAAAAAGGGGCTTGGACCTTCTTTTTCTCATTTTCTCCTTATGTCTCTCTCTCTCTCTAAAGCATGGGGGAGTGTTAGGGACCTTCTTGTTTGGCTTCTTGGAGTGGGTTTTTTGGCCTTCCTCTCGGTGGTTCAACCGTTGAAGACTCGATCTTAGCCTTGGGGACGTTGTTCTCACCACGTGATTGGAGATTCAAGCGATTGGAGCTCATCCGAAGCTTTTGCTTACGGATCTAGCATTAAAAAGATAGGATTCAAGACTTTCTTTGAATATTTAAGTGATGTGTCGTATTGTCTAATTTGTGAACATAAAGACAGTTTGTGATTTTTGAAACCCTAAGTTTGAGTTTGGTGATAATGAGGGTTGAATCTTGGATTTGTGAAGGATTTAACATTAACCTATCATGATATTGTTCTATCTTGTGATTGGAGTGAGAAATAAGAATTTAGAGTTTGTGTTTTGGGGTTAGACCATGGAAATTGGGGCTTTTGGGTTTAAGGGTGTTTATGGTGAAGTTGACATGATTAATGGTTAAATTGAGGGTTATCATAACCTATTGTGAATTTAATTCCATAAATTCATGCGATGCATATTGATATCGACTTAAAAGCGGGTTTGTTAAATAAAACCAATAACTTTGTGAATTTGAAGCCACGTGATGAAGAATTCGATTTTAAGCCAAGATTAATGGAAATGTGGATAATAGAATTGTATAATGAGATGGGTTAGTGAGAGGAACCACTTGGGTTGGACTCACATGTGTGTGTTGTGTTGTGATATGTTAAAAAGGATCGATTTTTGAATTGGTTAAGATTGAGCACGAGTTGCTCCTCGATGAAAGTCAAAAAAACTGCGCAGATTGGGTTCTTTGCCTACCGGCTAGCAATCGAGAAAAAAAGTATTTGGGTTCTCTGCCCGCCGGCTAATGACCGGGAATGGACGTAGTTAGATTCTCTGCCCGCCGGCTAGTGACCAAAAAAAGACGTTAGTCGTGTCGGATATAAACGTACAGTTACCTCACGGGGCCCGTGTGGCCGGATTGAGTGTAATGCTACATGGGTCTATACGCTCATCCGACGCCGGTACCTATGATTTTGAACTATGAATTTGGTGAAACATGAAATGAGTTGGTAAAGCGTATGTAAGTGTGTGTGAGTAGTGATGAACTTGGGTCAGAGACACCTCAATTAGGTAATATGATAAGATGATGAAATGGTTTGGGTTAATTAAGAGTAGTAAAATTGATGAATTAATGGTAAAAGATGAGTATTCCTATGTGCATGAAAGGAAAACATGGAGTAATAATCCCTTTTATACGAAACTCAGTTATGCAAGGAAAACCTATTTCAGAACAAATACTATGAAGTGATCAAGTTTATTCGTGCATATTGCATAACCATCTTCACATATCATGCATGTATTCAATTTTAGTCTTGTTCCTACGAGCTTTGGCTCGTGTTGTTTAACAACATTTCAGGTGACGGTGGAAAGAAGGCCATGGAGTAAGGCCAGTGATCGATAGTTTTCTGGGAAAAGTTAATAGTATTACATTATTTCTTTGGATAGTTAACTTTTGAGAAATGAAAGTGTACAGATGTAATCCCCTTCTTTTGAACGGTTAGATTATTGTAATTTTGAGCCAAATTAATATTGTAAGACCTTAGGGTTACACGTTCATATAGTGCATGCGTGTGAGGACGTTATTATTTTGTTTAAGCTAGGTGTTTTGACCCCTCAAGGAATGATTTTGGCAGAAACGTTTAATTTATAAAGAATGACAATTTTGTTCTCAATTACGTATTTTCCTTCCTCGATTTTATCCTATCAAAACAGGTTTAAGAAAATCAATCATTTGAATCAAGTTTCCAAGAATATAAGCATTTTTCACAGTTTTTAAGTAAAAACTCTCGGGTGTGTCACCGCTCGAGCGGTGGGGTGTCCGCTCGAGCGGTTTCCGCTGGATTTCAACGTTGAAAATTATTTTGAACCAAATTTCTAGAGGCACAGATGGGTTAATTTCAATGTTGAAAATTATTTTGAACCAAATTTCTAGAGGCACAAATGGGTTATTTAAAGACATAGTATCCAAAGAAAGAATTTTTACATTGGGTTGGTTCCAAAATTATATTTGGTTTATATTAAATCGGGACAAGGGCGCTACAGTCACTTGACATTAAATTAAGTAGAACAAAATTCCACTGAAGCACTTAAAAGGAATATATTATATTGGCTTTAATATATGAATTCCATTTTATCCATTTCAAGGAAAAGGAAATCTCACTTTAAGAAAAAGGACATAAAACACAAAAAACACAAGCTTTTTTGTTATCTTCCCCTGACTGTTATGTGTTGATGAAATACACACTAAATCAATGGCACTGGACTTTGAAACCAAAGACGATATTGAAGAACTGAAATAACCCATACAAAACCAGCAGCATATATATAGCAATCAGTAACTTGCTGGGTTCACTGCAAGTAAAGAAGTCCTAAACTGTGGAAAATGACCAAGGAAAGATACCAATCTTTACGCTATCTTCCCTTGACTCTTCTTGCAAGTCAAAAATGGCACTGAAGAACTTCTAGATTTTGCAGCCAAAGCTAGTTTCAAGGACCTACAACAACCAAGCCAAAAGCAAATCAAAGAGGAAAATAATCTACCAACCGATAAATTTCAAAATCTTTGGCCAACGAAAGAAAAGGTTATCTCGGTTAACAGAAGCAACTAAGCAAAAAAGTTTCTTGCTTTTTTATTATCTTCCCTTGATTCAATCACAGACAAAAATAAGTGTTAAACTACTGCTAGCAGACTTTGGGATTAAAGATGTACTCGAGGACTTAAATAACGTAGAGGAACTGCATCAAAAGAGAGAAACAGAATATTGAATCAAAAATTCCTTGAGCAAACAAAGAGAGAGAGAGAATGAGAGGGAAGGAGAGGCCTCACATATAGGAAAAACAATTAATGAAAAAGGTACCTATCCTCCGTGATCCTCTCTTGATTCCTATCTTGTGATAAAACGGCAGCTGTAGCACTTCTAGTGGCCCTTCTTAAAGCTGGGATTGGTTTTAAAAATCTGAAAGAACCAAATGAAAGCATAAAATAGAGAGAAGATAGCCAGCAATGCAACCCTGCATTTCAAATCTTCATCACAAACTAAGAAAACAAAAATCTCAAAACCATTAAGCTGAAGGGCAGCTCTACTCAAGAATAATACGTCAAAGCAAATGAGAATGGAAAATGACAATAACGAAGTTATTTTCCTTCAATACATCAAATAGCATTAAAAAATAAAGAATTTTTTTTCTTTTCCTGTCATTGCTTCCAAGAGGAACTTGACATCCTGTTACCCACAAAAGTAATGTTCAAAGTTGAAGGGTTGATTGCGACACACATTTGTGTGTGTTTTATTTGTTGAATAGGAGAAGAAAAATCCGTGCTTCTGGTTCAACCTTTACTTCAAACAGTTGGAGTGCAACTCCACCTTTCTTGCCCTAATTGTAGAAGCTAAAATACTATTCAACTTGCAGCTATAGATGAAAAATCTGATGAGGTATGAGAAACATATATTAATACAGCTAAGTAAGAATAAGTCCTAACAGAGAAGAACACGACGAACAAGCGAACAACTAAAACACTAGCTCAATAATCAGAAAACAAACTATCCTCTTGCCTTGCTTCTTAGATTCACCGAGACCAAATAGTTATCGGTTCCACCAGAAACAAGATCGTAGCCCTATTTTATCAACCTCTATTTTATCCCCAAAACGAACAGAAGCTGACACACACCCAGACATTTTCCTAAACCGTGATACTTCAAAGGCAATATAAGAGTTTGGATCTAAATGAGAAGAATCAAAACCTATATATTTATAGTTTCGAAACATAACCTGTATATTGATATCAAATAATGGAACTACCCTTTGTTTCTCTTGAACCGGAACGACGGCAATCGGCGGTGACGTGAATCGAAACGACGGCAATCGACAGTGGCGTGAGCGACGACGCCAATTGACAGTGGTGTGAGTGGCGGTGGCGTGAGCCGTGGATTGAGCCTGAGACTATGGAGGTTGCTGATGATAGAGAGGGCCGGAAAGACCTAGCGCCGCTAGACGGCTTGAAGGTGGGAGATTAACTGTTATCGGGGAGAGAGAGGGACGAATATGAAGATTTAAATGTTTCACTTAATTTTAATCTCATTTATAAGTAAATCTGAGATTAAAAAATTAATTTATTATTTTATTTTTTTAATAACTGAGATAAAAAATACATATAATCATAGTTTATTTGAACAACCCAGATTAAATATTTTTTTTATTTTTTTAATCACGCTTTAATAAGAAACTGAGATTTTTTTAATTTTTTAAGTGAGATCTTTATTATTATTGTAATAGTGATAAAAGCATATAATTGGCAAGATAAATGGACATGAAACATTCTTGCTCAATGTATGGTTGAACATCACTTGTGCTTTCTAACACATAACGATGTGCTTGCTCCCATTTTTCACGGATAATAACAACAACAATACCACCTGGTAAAGGTCTTCCATCTACTGTATCATCATTTATCATGTTCCTTAAAGGGGGGATCCCAATAGCATTTACTCCAAATAAGTACTTTATGCAGGACTCAACAACATTTTTTTACAATATAAGTTTCAGCAATGTAACCCTCTGAAAGATTACGATTGTGAACATAACCTTTTAAAACTTTTATGAACCTCTCAAATTGGTATATCCATCGGAAGTGAACTGGTCCACAAAGTCAGGCTTCTCTTACAAGATGCAAAGTCAAATGAACCATGATATCAAAAAACGATGGTGGAAAGTACTTCTCAAGCAAAGATAATGTGATCACGAGATCTAATTGAATTTTGTCTAATTTTTGCGCATCTACCACTTTGCTACAAATAGCATTAAAGAATAAACAAAATCTAGTGATTGCATGTCTCACCTGCTTAGGCAGTACAGATCATATAAGCACAGGTAGTAACTATTGCATCAGTACATGACAATCATGCGACTTTACACCATAAAAATTGAGATCTTGCATTGAAACACGACTCCTAAAATTTGAAGAGTATCCTTCCGGAACCTTCATTTCAAATAATGTTGTGCAGGCTCTTCTTTTTTCCTCCCTAGACAATGTATAATATGCCAGAGGTAAGTATGTTTGCTTCTTTCCAATTAATGGTGGTAACTCTGTCCGTAGTCCTATCTTCATAAGATCAAGGCGTGAATTAATCCCATCCTTTGTTCTTCTTGGAATATTATGCAACGTGCCAATGATACTCTCACAAATATTCTTCTCAATGTGCATAACATTCAAGTTATGTCGGACATGTAAGTATTCTCAATATTCAATGTCAAAATATATAGAATTTTTCTTCCAATAAATTGCACCATCACCATCTAGTGATCTTTTTTTATTTTTTCCTCGTATGGTCTTAAATTCTTCAACCTTTCTAAATATGTCAACTCCATTTAATGGAGATGGAAGATATCCAAATCCTTGCTCGACATTAAAACCCTTTTTTAGCTTTTGGTACGAATGATTGCGTGGAAGAAATTTTATATGGCTAGCGTATGTGTTCTTCTTACCATGCTTCAGTCTACAAGAATAAGTTCCTTTGCTGCAGATTAGACATGTATAATATCCCTTTATTGTACAACCACTCAAATTTTCATATGCGGGAAAATCATTAATTGTCCATATTACTACAACCTTTAACCTAAAATAATTCTTTTGATATGCATCATAAGCTTCAACTCATATCTCCCATAGCATTTTCATGTTATCAATCAACGGTGCCATAAAAACATCAATGTCATTACCCATTGTTGTTGACTATATATCAGCAATGATAACATCATAAATTTTCTTTTCATGCACAACCATGGCTGAAAATTGAAGGTGATCATTATAACTGGCCAAGAACTATAACTGCTACTAAGGCAATAATGTGAATTTATTCTATCAGCAAAAATAGCAAGTCGAAGATTTCGTGGATCTGCAGTAAAATTCGGCCATTTGTGGTCTAGTAATTTCCATGTAGGGGAATCTACTGGGTGACATAATTACCCATCAAAATCTCTTTGATAAACATGCCATGTCAAGTCCTTTTGCATTTTCTACTGATTGAAACATCCTTTGAAAATTTGGAATAGGTGGAAATTACCATAAAATTTTAGCTGGTACGCACACCTATTCTTATTTTGGTAGAGTTCTTCTTTAACTACCATCTTGACGCTCCTCATGTAGGACATGAAGTCACATCTTTCAATTGTTTTCTATAAAGTATGCAATCATTAGGACATGCATGAATTTTCTCATATTTCATCCCCAATGCAGCTAATGTGTTGCCTGCCTCATACGTGGATAATGGGATCTCACTATTGATTGTACCATGTCACCCAACTGTTAAGGTTGTATACTAAAAATCATGCATTGAATTTTGGTATTTTTTTTTATTTATTAATAAAAATTAATTTTGCCATTTTAATGAGAATCTGTATGACTAATGTATAGGTTTTATTATTTATTTAATATTGTGCATGGGTGTTTTTTATTCTGCATAATAGTTAATCTGGTGTGTAGAGTTCGGTTTACACATAAAATACCAGATTATTGATTTTTGTAAAAGATAAGTTTTTAGCAAACAGTCTTTAGATGAAATTGGGCACACCATCGTTAGGGCTATAGCATAGTGTTTTAATAAATCTATCTTCATTATGGGGAACAATAATTGTTTTGACAATTGTTCCAACTCATTATACTAGTATACTTTGTGTGTATTGAATAGGACCGCATTGAGGTAATTAATTTTATATTGATTATATAAATTAATTTACACCTCATGGTTATTATGAGTACTTATACTCTTAATCACGAAATAATTATTAAACACGTATATTTAATGTCCATTATTTTGATTCATTAAAGGGTGCGATCTTTTAGAAGTCTATAATCTCAAGGAGTTGAATAACAGCATTACATATATGGTAGATATTAATTATTGACGAAATTCACTTCTCGAATAGGCTTTGATGATACCCCTTTAAGAAAGTTTAAAAATTTTGATTATATTAAACTCTACAGGTGAATTTTATAGTCCGACATATCAAATAAGTTAAGTAGAAGGTCTTGAGGATTATGAGAGATGTCGATTACATATAATTGTCGGTAATTTAATTTAATCGACATGTATCTATAATCTTAACATGGAGGAGAATAATAAACATTTAATAACAAGAGCTTGAAAGTTCAATTTTGATAATAAGGTAGGGAGTGCAATTACAATTCTTTGGTGGTATGATTTGTAATTTATATTTTTAGAAAATTACTTCTAGGTTGAAGTAGATTTTTCTAATTATATTAAAAGCTAGTGTTTTATTACTTCTTAGATCCCTACTGTAGCCTAAATATATATGTCATTATAACCCTGGCTGCCAGTACGCAACATCATATTCTCCTTAGAATTTCCACATATTTGTGACAGCCAGAAAAAGGGGAAGGCATCCAGATAGAATTGGGAACACGAAGGACCTAAGCCCACACTTAGTTCGTGTTTCGGCATTTGAAAATACAATAGAAGATTTAAACAGAGACGTGACTGCCGACTTGCCTTGTTAATCTTTGGATTCATGTTCAAGTGCTGAAATATGATCAAATCAAAAAAATCATGCAAGTATAATCCTTATTCTACCTTGTGGGTGTACCGGGTTTCGATTTCAGATTTCAAAAAAAGTTTTAGTTATTTCATATGGCTTCCATCCGGACGGCCCATACGTCCATCCAGATGGATCGACGCAGTGCAGAATTTTTTATTTATGTTGTTCTTATTCTGCGATGCATTTGATTTGATTCATATGCACCATCATTTTATTCAGGGATTCCGGTCTCTTCACCAACAACGTTAGCATATCTAAAAAACTTGTATTAAATAACCCACTTCTAGCCTTAAAGTTGAATAATTTTACCAATATAGATAATTTTGAAAACTTTGTGCAACCAAGATATAATGGCTTTTCTGCATCTTCAAGTAATTTACCAAACTCTTTAGGATTAGTTGTGCCATCATTGTATGCAGTTTCAACTATTTCTATTATGGTTGCTGCATCATCATTTATAGGAGACATGTTATCTTGTTGATGAAATAAATCTTCTGCACTTACACACAGTGATGCTTCAATGGTGGCCGCTTCTCCATGCCATATTCATATGCGATAGCTTTGATTAATACTATTAATATAAAGGAGATTTCTAATCTTTTCAAGAGATTCGCTTGTCATGTTTCCACATACTATGCATGGACGGCAAATGGATTGAAGATCACTTGCATGTATTATAGTAAAGTTCAAAAATAGTTCAACCCCATCCTCATAGTCTTTTGATCTTCTACCCTTGAGCATCCAAGATTTATTCATTTTAAATGAATATTAAAATTCCTATATTAATAAAAACTAAGAAAAAAATAAATTGAAAATCTTATTACATTGATAAGAATCCCTAATTGATACATACATATTCTCACCACTCTTGCATGAATACGATAGAAAGAATATAATAAGAAAGTAGTAAACTTCAATAAAATGCTAAGAAAACAAAGAGCTGATCTTACCGAGCAAATAATGTTATTGGAATGAATGGAGCTCTTAGGCCACAAGTACCTTGGTAGATGACCCACATTCATGTTAGCGCCTGCTTTTAAACCACTGAATGAATAAAAAGTACATGTGCAAAACAATGAAAGAATTAAAAGGATAATAATAGAATAGAAAGGTCAAATTAGTCTTTTATGTGTGGTTAGTAATTATCAACCTATTCACCCTTATAATTTAGACACAATAAAAGACTAATTTGGACTTATGAAGGATTTCAAAGTTCACTTCAAGAATTATTTGATGAGTCATAGGTTTAGAGGTTCGGACTTGATGTGGAAAGAACTCAAACCACCATTACAAAATATTCAAGACAGTGAAGGTAAACGTAGAAAAAAAGATTAGGCAAATAAAGTTATAGACTTCTAAACAATTAATCAGTTAAAAAATTAATTTGGACTTCTGAAGAATTTCAAAGTTCACTTCAAGAATGATTTGATGAGTCATAGGTTGGGAGGTGGGGACATGATGTGGAGAGAACTCAAACCACCATTACAAAATAACCAAGACGGTGAAGGTAAACACAGAAAAGAAGATTAAGCAAAGAAAGGTATAGACTTCTAAATAAGTGATTAGTTAAAAAATCAAAAAATAACAATATATGTAGAGAGAGAGGGAGGAGAGAGATAGGCAAAACCTGAAAGCGGTGAAAAACGGACGGTACCGATAGTGTAAGACGAACAGCGCCGAAGGTAGAAGACGAAGGGCGCCGACGATAGAAGACAATCGAATGGCATCAACGGTAGATGATGATCGAACGACACCGATGGTTGAAGATGATCGAACAACACCAATTGGAGAAGACCAACAGTGCCGACGGTAGAAGACCAACAGTGCCAATGATCGATCGACAACGACGGTTGAAGACTCCCGGCACTGAAGGGTGCAACACAGGGAGAAGGCCGAAGGGAATAGGTTTCTTGGGGTTTCGTGGGATTGATGGAGCTCAATGGTTAATGAGATTGTAAGGATCCGATCGGGTTTAACAACATAAAACAAATTGTTTATAATAATTTTAGTCACATTTACGAATAAAACTGAGATTAAAAATTAAATAATATATTACAATTTGTTAATAATTGTGATAATGTGTATATATATATATACACAATCATATTTTATTTATTAAACTGAGATTAAATACTTTAGAATTTTTAATTACACTTTTTTAAAAAGTGAGAGCTTTTAAATTTTCCAAGTATGATCATTAACCACTACTGTAGTGGTGAAAACTCTCAAACTATATTTTTTTTAAGGTCAACAACAGTCGATGGACTCTTAGAATGTCATTTTCAAGGTTAAATGACTATCTTGATTCTTGTTAGTATGGGTAGAAGTTATTATATATTTTCTATAAGTTACGATAAAAGTGTAACGATATGTGATTCATGGTATTGGATTGCATGATGTTATTTGTGTTTTCGTTTTGTTTTCTATGTACAATTCTTTCATAAGGGTTTGCATTCACTGCGTGTGCATTTGTATCCTCCCTTTACAGAGTTTTACTTTTTCTTCATGCATAGAGATCTTTTGTTTATTTTGGAATTTTATCATCTTGCTGTTGTATCTCTCTATATGATTGAGAAACAAATGATGAGTTACCATAAAAAAACAAATAGGTAAATATTCATTTTAAGATTAGAAAGATTATTACTATGATTTAAAGAAAAATGGCACACGCACTTCATTTTTTAAACCTTTCACAGATTTCATATCCTTATATTTTAAAAATATGAGAAACTCAAAATGAAATGTAAATATTATTTACATTTTAAAGTTTAAATAATAGCTTGCGCATACAAACCCACAAATGATCAGAAGTAGCACTTCTCCATACCCTTTTCCTTTTCACAATCAATACTCCATTTTATCAGCTTAATGTGAGCCCACAATGATGATTCGAATTATTCATTTCATAAATTCTGCAAAAAAGATTATTGATACAACAGTTTTTAGTTTGATCACATATTGATAGATACATAAATAAATTGCTATTTTATAAAATAGATAGTTTTAAGTTAACCATTTTAAAAGAAAGCTGTCAAAATTATAAAACAAACGCAAGTTGTTTATGTTGGGGATTGAGCTAAGATGAACAATCCAACCCACTAGCCGTTCAAGGTACACACTAGCCATAAAAATAGAAAATGAACAAAACAACAATCACAACGATGCAATGCGCAAATTTACGTGGTTCGGCAAGTTGTGCCCACGTTCACGAGCTCACACTTTTCATTATGAATTTTGGAGAATATAAGTGCCGCGCACCAAACTCCGGGTCACGTGAAGCGCCCACAACAAACAACTACAACACCCAGCCCGAGAATACACTCTCAAAATAAACCATACATGTATTGTACATAAACGCCCAATGGCTTACATTATACGGCCCCAACGCCAGAAAATATGTTACAGCATATATGTAATAGAAAGAACAAAAAGGAAGACTATAACTCTTTCACCTCTCCAGCACCTCTTGATCAACATGCGTGACCGGTACTTGAAGAAAAATCAAAAATATCACACCGTGAGCCAAAACTCAGCAGAAACTAGACAGGTATACAGTATAAACAAAACATGCAAGGAAATCGAAGTGCAATTTTCGACTCCCTTTCAAACCATTAAAACAATTTGAAATAGTTTTAGGCCACGACTCACCAGAGCCATAAAACACTTTTCACATGCAATGGGAAAGCGAGGATAACAACCATTTTTTGACTCATTAGAGCCTTGAAAACGATTCCAGTATTACGACTCCCGCAGGCTGTTAATACAGTTTTAAGAAAATTGGTCTATCCGTCCCAAAATGCAATACATACAATCCAGGAATCTTCTCGAACTTTCACCGAAGGACCACTGCCCCAACTAATGCATCTTCTCGGACTTTAACCGAAGGACTACGGCAGCCCCAATTGGACACACACCAGCTTTTGCAGCCTAACTCATACACCAGCTTTCGTAGCCTACCTCATACACCCATACACGCACACGTGCATCATCAACCAGGATTTACATCTACTGGCTCACATATTCATCTAATCCATTTCATACACATATGCAAACCTAAACTAGGATTTAATGCATAAAATCACGTATCAACACGACGTTCCACAAACCACATCACATGCCTATAAAACTCTAAGTTTTAAAGCATAAACCACGTTACACATAACGTTGTCATAGCCATGTAATCCACTTACATATTCCGTACATAAATAAACTAGAGTTATAAATGCACGTAACTAGTTATAAATGCATACATCCATATATAACTTCACATCATGATGCCACCCGTCATATAACCCATCACGACATCACATGCCACATATCCGTCATCCACTCACCTAAACGACCCGTCCACTCACCGGGATAACCAAGACCCAGCCCGAGAATACACTCTCAAAATAAACCATACATGCATTGTATATAAACGCCAAACGGCTTACATTATACGGCTCCAACGCCAGAAAATATGTTACAGCATACATGTAATAGAAAGAACAAAAAGGAAGACTATAACTCTTCCGCCTCCCCAGCAGCCTTCGGATCAACCTGCGTGACTGGTACCTGAAAACATTTTATCCCACACCATGAGCCGAGGCTCAGCAGAAACTAAACAAGCATGGAATATAAACAAAACATGCTAGGAAATTGAAGTGCAATTTTTGACTCTCTTTCAAGTCATTAAAACAGTTTGAAACAGTTTTAGATCACGACTCACCAGAGCCATAAAACACTTTTCACATGTAATGGGAAAGCGAGGATAACAACCATTTTTTGACTCATTAGAGCCTTGAAAACGATTCCAGTATTACGACTCCCGCAAGCTATTAATACAGTTTTAAGAAAATTGGTCTATCCGTCCCAAAATACAATATATGCAATCCATGAATCTTCTCGGACTTTCACCGAAGGACCACTGCCCCAACTAATGCATCTTCACGGACTTTCACCGAAGGACCACTGCCCTAACTAATGTATCTTCTCAGACTTTAACCGAAGGACTACCGTAGCCCCAATCGCACATACACCGACTTTTGCAGCCTACCTCATACACCAGCTTTCGCAGCCTACCTCATACACCCACACACGCATACATGCATCATCAACAAGGATTTACATCTACTGGATCACAGATTCATCTAATCCATTTCACACACATATGTAAACTTAAGCCAGGATTTAATGCATAATACCACGTATTAACACGACGTTCCACAAATCACGTCACATATCTATAAAACTCTAGGTTTTAAAGCATAAACCACGTTACACACAATGTTATCATAGCCATGTAATCCACTTACATATTCTGCACATAAATAAACTAGAGTTATAAATGAACGTAACTAGTTATAAACGCACACAGCCATATATAACTTCACATCATGATGCCACCCGTCACATACCCATCACAACATCACATGCCACATATCCGTCATCCGCTCACCCGAACGACCCATCCACTCACCAGGACAACTAACAACACAGAAAACCAAAACCAAAACCTAACCCAGAGGCCAACACCGCTCCAACGATACCCGACCGACATAGCACACTGCCACAACCCCGCTCGAGCGCACAACCACCGCTCGAGAAGTCAATGCTGGGAGAAAATCCAAACAAAAAAACAAAATCAAACCCAGCACGCAACGATACACTAACTACTGCAAACACAACTGTGTACCAAAAACTCGCATATAACCTTGCACTTCATACACCCAACACAGATCCACGAAGCCCACACGCGCCCAACACAAATAACAAACCTACAGAACACGACCTAACCAAAGGCCAACATAAGCCTCCCATAAAATGGTTCTCACCAAAACCCCATCTCTAGAAAGAACACCGGACCCAACACATCCCACACCCAACGATGCATCAATCACCACGCACTCAACCGTGCACCAACACCCCGCATGAAATAACCAACACCCTCTCCATGACTTTAATTAATAGGACCCCATAATCCAATCAACTAAAAATCACTAGAGGAGAGCAGTCGATCGAGCCCCATAACCCAATCGACCGAGAGGCCACCACACGACCACAAAAAACCCCCTAAGGCTCCAACACAACAAACACGGGCTCCCACACGCCCAACACGGCCCCACTCATGTCCAACGGAAGCCCACGATGCCCCGAGAAATAAGAAACTTGATAAAAAGGGGCAACAAGAATGAAAAACAACCTTTTCCATACATTTAGCCAAAAACAGGTGAAAAATGATTTGGAAATCTTGGCATACCTTCACTCTTTTAACCATAACTTTTTCTACAAAACGAATTTTAAAGTGACCGAGGTGTCATTGGAAAGAAGACTTCCGAGGCTTCAATTTGAGCACAAGAACGACCCCATTCCGAGTCCGGATGAGGGAGATATATCAATTTTAAAAATGGATTTTTTTTGAAATCGCCCAGACTGATCGATCAGTTAAGAGACCGATCGATCCGTCACACACCAATCTCGGTTTCTCAGAAAATAGAACAGGTTTTTCAGCCCCAAACCATGTATAAGCCCTAAATCAAGGCCTCCAAACACCCATTTCAATACCCACGGACGTACCCAAGCTCAAGACTACCATAAAGCCTCAAAAGGAACTCTCAACACCCGATTTCATCCACCGAAATCGACTAAAAAACCGATTTTAACCCAAAAATCCAACTTCAAAACAAATTCAGATCTACAGCAATCTAACCGTTAAAAACACACTTGATTACACGTAGTACCCTTATAAGACATGAAAGTCTAGGATCTTACCTCGGTGAGTTAAAAACTCGACGCCTCGAACTACGTGCAAAATCGAGCCTCGCCTGAATGAAATTCCGTCCGGATGAACGCGTAACACATCGTGCCAAAAGCAAGGATCCGCTGTTGGATCATTAAAAACTGAGCCCCGGGCCGCCGAGAACTTAGAGAGAAGGCAGAGAGAATATGGAGAAAACTTAGCGACTAAGTTTTGAAAATATTTTTAAAAAATATCTAACTCCAGATATTTATAGGCCTCCAAAATATCTTTTTTGAAAATTTTTTAAAATTCATATCGTAACACCCCATGGCCTTGGGAACCTGCTCCGCATGCATATCTAATCCCAATCATGCATCAAAACGCATATAAAAAACATGCAAAAGCAAAATGCTAAACGCGCGTCGAAAAATGCCAAAAAAAGAAAATGGGTCAGGGTCTCACAGTAAGAGTAGTGTTTTGGGGTAAAACTATATCAAAAAATTTGGTCAACACATTAAACAGCTACAACCATAGTTGTGAGACCCTGATTCGTTTTCTTTTTTCGGCATTTTCGAACGCGTGTTACGTGTTTTAGTTGCAGCATGTTTTATATGCTTTTGATGCATGTTTGAGGGTAGAGATGCATGCAGGGAAGGTTCTGGGGGCCGTGGGGTGTTACGGCGCAAATTTTGAAAATTTAAAAAAAGATATTTTGGAGGCTATAAATATCTGGAGTTAGATATTTTCAAAA
>JAUMHN010309225.1:0-18395 GCA_032360265.1 Heliamphora ciliata
GAAATCGATTCCATCCAACCGAAACGACGAAAAACGATTTTAAACTAAAAACCCGATTTATCGAAACGTAAATCACTTTTTCATGCATTTTTAAGACGGTAAAACTATACACGATTACACGTAGTATCCCTTTAAGACAATAGAGTCTAGGATCCTACATCGGTTAGTCAAAAACTTGACGTCTCGATCTACGTTCAAAATTGAATTTCCCCGGAATGAAATTCCGTCCGGATGAATGTGTAAACCACCGTGCCAATAACAAGGATCGACAGTTGGATCGTCGAAAATCGAGCCATGGGCCCTCGAGAAGTTAGAGAGAAGGTAGAGAGAAAAAGAAAAATTAGCGAGTAAGTTTTGAAAATATCTAACTCTAGATATTTATAAGAAAATATCTTCTTTTTTTTTAAATTCACACCGTAACTCCCAACATTTTCGAGAACCAACCCCGCACATATATCTAAACCCATTCATGTATCAAAACACATATAAACATCTTAAAGCAAAAACGTCGAAATGCGCGTCGAAAAACATCGAACATGTATATATCACAAAAAAATGAAATGGAACCGGATCTCACAACTCTCCCCCTTTTATGAATTTTGCTCTTGAAATTCACTACAAGGTCACGAGGTAAACAACTCCGGATATCTAGCACGAATCCCAAAAAAAGGTATACAGGCCCTCAACATATTTTTTAGAATCTGTATGGTCCTCTCAGACTGACCATCCGTCAGGGGGTGAAAAGCGGTACTGAACGTCAAACTCGTCCCCAAAGCCTCCTGATGACTACCGAAAGCGTGATGTGAAGTGCGAGTCTCGGTCAAAAACAATAGACACCGGTGCTTCGTGTAACCGGACTATCTCTTTGACATACAATTTACTCAACCTGTCCGCCGGATCCTTCACGCGGATGGAGAGAAAGTGTGCAGATTTCGTCAACCTATCGACCACAACCCATACAGTGTCGTGTCCCCTAGGTGACCTGGGAAGTCCCGACACAAAGTTCATCGCGATGTTCTCCCACTTCCACTCTGATACAGGCAACGACTGTAGCAATCTTGCTGGTCACTGGTGTTCCGCCTTTACCTGCTGACAGGTGAGGCACCGAGAAATGAACTGAATCACATCCCTCTTCATTCCCGTCCTCCAGAACTGACGACGCAGATCGTGATACATCTTAGTGCCTCCAGGGTGCACTACAAGGCGAGAATGATGGCACTCATGTAGTATATCCGCACGGCATGCCTCTGGTACAAACAATTTTCTAGCCAATAGCAAACTCTGATCTGAACCCACAACCCAGCCCGCTGTGTCCTCTCCACTAGCAACCTGATCTCGTATCATCTGAGTCTCCTGATCAGTCTGCTGGACCTCTAATACACGTACAATCAACGCAGGTTGTGAAACTATAGAAAATAAGGTGGCACCTTCGTCTGTATCCCGGAGACACAGATCAAACTCCCCGATCTCTCCGAGCATATCCCACTCGCGTATAGCCACAAAAGCTAACGATCCATGAGATCTCCTACTGAGAGCGTCAGCCACAACATTGGCCTTTCTTGGGTGGTACTGTAAGTCAAAATCATAATCTTCTAACAACTCCATCCATCGTCGTTGGCGTAAATTCAGGTCTTTCTGTGAAAACAAGTATTTCAAACTCTTATAATCGGAGAAAACCTCAAAGTGCTCACCATATAGATAGTGACGCCATGTCTTCAAGGCAAAGACCACGGCTTCTAACTCCAAGTCATGTGTGGGATAGTTCTTTTCATGTGTCTTTAACTGTCGAGAACCATAGGCTATAACCTTACCTCCCTACATCAAAACACAGCCCAGACCGTCATGTGATGTATCGTAGTACACTGCATACGCCAAACCACTCTCTAGAATAATCAGTACAGGTGGACTAGTTAATCTCCTCTTCAACTCCTGGAATGCCGGCTCACAGGATTCACCCCAAACAAACACAACTCCCTTCCGCGTAAGACGTGTCATCGGCGCGGCAAGTCTAGCAAAATCATTCACGAACCGCCAATAGTAACCTGTCAAACCCAGAAAATTACGAATTTCAAAGACATTCTTCGATTGTTCCCAACCCATCACTACATCAGTTTTCAAAGAATCTACTGCTACTCCGTCTGTAAACACCACGTGTCCAAGAAACCTCACCTTGGACATCCAAAAACTCGTACTTCTCGAACTTTGCATTCAAGCGATGCTTTCTCAGAGTCTGTAGAACAACACGTAAATGGTCCTCGTGTGCCTCTCTCGTGGGTGAGTAGATAAGAATATCATCCACAAACACCATCGCAAAACTATCTAGATATGGATGAAAAATCTGATTCATCAAACTCATAAACGTAGCAGGAGCATTAGTCAGACCGAACGGCATGACCAGAAACTCATGTGACCATAACGAGTTCAAAAGGAGGTCTTCGCTAGGTCCTCGTCCCTAATCCTTAGCTGGTGGTATCCTGATCTCAAGTCGATCTTCGAGAAATAATTCGATCCTTTCAATTGATCAAATAAATCATCTATTCTCGGCATAGGATACTTATTCTTCACCGTCACTTGATTTAGCTTTCGGTAGTCGATACACAATCGCAAAGATCCATCCTTTCGTAGCAAAAGAGCAGGAGCTCTCTACGGTGAACTACTCGGCCGTACAAACCCCCTATCAAGTAACTCTTGAAGTTGTACCTTGAGTTCTCGTAACTCAGCTGGTGCAAAGCGGTAAGACGGCATGGATATAGGAGCGGCTCTTGGAACCAGATTAATAGAAAACTCTACCTCGTGGCTCGGTGGCAACTCGAACAGATCGTTAGGAAAGACGTCTGGATAATCACAAACCACAGGGGGTAAGTCTCCTCAAACCCCAACCGTCTCATCCAACATGAGAGCTGAAAAAAAGAAACCCAGATTCCCTCGACTCCGAGCAACACCGGGCACGGACGCCAAACTCTCATCCCTATCACCCAGGAAATGAAAGCAATCACCTGTCGGTATACAAATCGATACCCTCCGATGATCTCAATCGATAAAGGCACGATAGGTGATCAACCAGTTCATCCCTAGGATGACATCAAACGTGGTCATGTCTAAAATGATAAAGTTAAACTCTAAACAATGACCGGCGACCTCCAACACGCAGGATCTACAAATGTGACTCAGCATTACACTCCCACTAACTGTGGTCTCTACGCTCAACGCACTACCCGACTGGTGCGCTGGATGAACTGGGGTCTGCAAGAACAATGCTCTGGCCTGTCCATTGCGGCCCCAAACTGTCGATTGTCTGCCAGACTGCACTGAGGCACCACCCTCTGCAAACCTAGACATCTGGACTCTAAGCTGCTGATACGTCTATCGTCCCTGAGCATATGGAACAGTTGGTGCTCCTGCTGTACTCTGAATGCTCCCTCCTCTGGGACAGTTCCTCCTGATGTGCCCAGAATGACCACACTCAAAACAAACCGGTGGTCCTCTCCCCTAAGGCTGGGCAGGTGCTGAACTCTGAACCTGGCCCTTCAGCGGGCACTCAAGTGATCGATGCCCTGGCTACCGGCATCGATAACAAATGACCTCTCTCTGCTCCATCTTTCTTGTAGAGACTACTAAAGGTGCAGGCGTAGAAAACTGCGACTGATATGACCCTACCGAATAGGAACTCGGATCAGACAACCTGTGGCGCTTCCTCCTCTACCCCTGAGACTGCGTACGTCCCCCATCCTGCTGACTCCTACTCTCGCTGTCCCGGTGGGTCTTATTTAGGGTGTCTTCCACTTTCATGACTGTCTCTACTAACTCTGTGAAGACTTGCATCCTAAATGCTACCACTCTATCTCGGATAGCTGGCCTCAAACCCCGTTCGAACCTCTTCGCAGGGAATTCATCAGTAGGCACGATCTCTTGTGCAAACCGGGATAAGCTAGTGAACTCAGCCTCATACTGAATCACTGACATCGTTCCCTGAGTAAGAAAAAGGAAGTCCTCCCTGAAACGATCCCTCAATGTCGTGGAAAAGTACTTCTCTAGAAATACCTTCGTGAATTCCTCCCAAGTGCCTCCTACTGTAGTCCTGGCGAACTTCAACCCCATCAACTGGTCCTTGGGGTGCATTAGCATCCCCAATAGCTGGGACTGGAGCATCCCTTCGGCCAAAACCACAGCCATGGCCTCGACCACGGCCTCGTCCTCCCCGCGCGAACATAACTTTATACGAAAGTAACATAACATGGTAAATTTTCATACAACATGTCATTGCTAACATAAAAGACATAACACACATAAGCATGCTAACACATAGCCACTTAAGATCATGTCAACACATCTCACATACTGAGAAGAACCGACAAGAAAGACGCGTCCATTTGGATAACCTACTCAGATTCCCTACTAGAAAACACGTTGGCCAAACGCCTTTCTAACATGGCTTCCAAGATTGTTAACCCAAACGCCCAAAGGCAAGTCTATTCAATCCTAAGGTCCAACCTCCATACCCACGTATACACAACTATCGTGCTGAACAAGCTATCATGTGTAAGGTAGAAACACTTAAACGCATGCAAACAAGCACACGCACATCCTCACAAGGAGATGTACCCTTTTTCCCATGCCTCTTAGGTATTCGAACTCAGAGCTCTGATACCAAATTGTCACGCCCCCCAACTCCAGGATCACGTGAAAGCCCATCAAAACACCGTTTATGAAAAATAAGATCTTTAGTTGGAAAATCATTAACTTAAAATATACAGCATTTGGATAAAAGAATACCCAAGGTTCATCTCTCATAAACAGTAAACATAAATTTTTATACATGCATAAATACATTGCCTCAAGGCATACAAAATTCGCCTTCGAAAGCAAGCATCGCATGTAAGAATACATGTCTCAAAAATAACAGGAAAACTAATACAAGTCTTCCACCACCACGGGCACCTCTAGGTCAACTACTCATGTTCACCTATACTTGAAAAACGTTTACACAAAATCCCACACCGTAAGCCGGAGCCCAATAGAAACAGACTATAAAGCTGTAAAGCAAGATATGCAATCATATAGTATGAGCTGACTCAACCACAAGAGTCTAAAAAGGGGTTTCTATCCTTAAAACCATGCATTGCAACTGTGCAAATAATCTGCCACTGTTAAGGGAAACAGTAATCAAGATGTAATTTTCGATTCGGAACACACAACCGAGGAAAAAGATAAAACAGTAATAAAACAGTATTCTCCACTCAAATCACACAACCGAGGAAAATAAGATAAAATGAAACCTATATACCGACTCTGTCAATTCAAGACAAAGGCAACAACTATAGATTCCTGCCCATTACCTATCCCTAAACCACTTAAGGCCTGTTAGGTAATAACAAATTCTATACGAAGTTACAACAACGCAGCAACACACGGGGGCAACCGGCTTTTTACGAATTTCCATAATCGAGGGAAGAAGCACCCAATGCTCTTTACGAATTGCCACGACCGACGGAAGAAGTACCCAATGCTCTTTACGGATTTCCACGACGGAGGAAAAAAGCACCCAAACATAAACACTGCTACGGTACATCTATGAATCATTCAAAAACAGTACGTAGCTCAACTACGAAAAATTGTAAAACAGTTATACAATTATACATCAACATATATATAAAAAGATCCAAAATCTATCAACATGGAGATCTACTAGCATGTAAAAACATATTCCCATCAAAACGTTTTAAAAACTGAGACTCAACCCCAATGGTTAGCTCTATACCTCCAAAAGAAAACACATTTTCAAGTTTTTCATAAACCTCCATTTTCAAAATCACCTTTTGAGAACTACGGATATCAACGCATCCGAAATGCGAGACCTCTCAATTCCATCGTTTAAAACCACTTGAGGAAAGCCAATCTCAAAAACATAAAAAATTCTCAAAACTGCCCAAACCCTTAATCGACTAACCCCACTCACCCAGTCGACTGAAAGCACGCTGGAAACCAAGAAGACCAAAATAGAACCATTTCAGTCGACTGACCTCCCAGGTTCAGTCGACTGACCTCCCAAAACCACAGTCCAGTCGACTGACCTCCGAGGTTCAGTCGACTGACCTTCCCCAGAAACTGTTTTTGAGCTATGATTTCAGCCTCCAAACCTCGAATCGAAGCCTCGAAACTCCCATTCCACACCCTCGGACATACACACGCCCCAGCCTAACCCCAAAACCTCAAAAGAAACTCTCGAAATATGATTCCATCCAACCGAAATGACGAAAAATGATTTTAAACTAAAAACCCGATTTATCGAAACATAAATCACTTTTTCATGCATTTTTTAGATGGTAAAACTATACACGATTACACGTAGTATCCCTTTAAGACAATAGAGTTTAGGATCCTACCTCGGTGAGTCAAAAACTCAACGTCGCGATCTAAATGCAAAATCGAGCTTCGCCAGAGTGAAATTCTGCCCAGATGAATGCGTAGACCACCGTGCCAATAACAAAGATCGACAGTTGGATCGTCGAAAATCGAACCCCGGTCCCTCGAGAAGTTAGAGAGAAGGTAGAGAGAAAAAGAAAACTTAGCAAGTAAGTTTTAAAAATTTCTACCTCCAAATATTTATAGGAAAATATCCTCTCTTTTTTGAAATTCGCACCGTTAACTCCCTACATCCCCGGTAACCAACCCCGCATTCATATCTAAATTCGATCATGCATCAAAACACATATAAACATGTTAAAGCAAAAACATCGAAACACGTGTCAAAAAACGTCGAACATGTGTATATCACAAAAAGTGAAATGGAACCGGGTCTCACATTGATGATGAGGTGCAGATGTATAGATAACGCATCATTAATGGAGAGAGCGCGAAAGGTTGGACTAATCAATCAAATAAGGACCTAAGATTTATAGGGAGGTTGTTTGTACGAGAGTTACCGCGAAGAAGTACTACGAGAATTTTGCCACTCACGACTTGCGATGCACCCGGGTATTACGAAGATGTATTGCGACGGCAATTTTGATAAAAGGGAATAAGGAAGGACGTGGCCTTGTTTGTTTCCAAATGTTTCGCGTGCCAGCAGGTAAAAGTATAACACCAATGGCCGACAGGCGCTCTTCAACAACTACAAGTTTCAGAATGGAAGTGGGAACATGTAACGATGGACTTTGTTTAGGGCCTTTCCAGATCACCAAAGGGACACGATGCGATTTGGGAAATAGTGATTCGACTAACTAAGTCAGCACTTCAATGTGCATGACCAACCTGGTAGATAGACTTGGAAGATTCTATGTCCAAGAGATTGTACGATTACATGGTGTGCCGGTATCAATAGTGTCGGATAAAGATCTCAGGTTTACCTCACAATTTTGACAGAGCTTACAAGCTGCTTTGGGAACTAGTTTTCTCTTTAGTACCACATTTCACCCACAAACTGATGGTCAATCCGAATGTACGATTCAGATTTTAGAAGATATGTTACGAGCATGTGTGTTGGATTTTTGTGGTTCGTGCGAAGACCACCTCTCAATAGTTGAATTTGTCTATAATAATAGCAACCAATCAAGCATTGAAATGGCACCGTATGAAGCTTTATATGGAAGACCATGAGATCTCCCTTGTGTTGGACCGAAGTAGGAGAAACATCCTTATTAGGACCTGTCACGCGCCAAACTCCGGGTCACGTGAAACGCCTACAAGCAACCAAACATAACACCCAATCCGAGAATACACTATCAATATAAGACATACATGCGTTGTATATAATCGCCCAAAGGCTTACATTACACGGTACCAACACGGAAAACATATAAACATACATGGTTCAAAAGAACAAAAAGGAAGACTACAGATCTTCTGCACCTCTAATACCTCCAGATCAACCTGCATGATGGGTACCTAAAAAACATTTCAAATCCCACACCGTGAGCCAAAGCACAGTAGAAACTAGACAAACATGAAATGTAAGCTAAACATGCTCGGAAAACGACATGGGATTTTTTGACTCTCTTTCAAGCCTTAAAACAGTTTTAGATCACGACTCACCAGAGCCAGTAAAACAATTTGAAAAATGTTTGATAACACGACTCACACAAGCCTCAAAAGAGAACATGTATATGTATGCAGCACATGTATACATATCTAAACCGACTCACAAGCCCCGTCAACAGCTCTACAATAACCAAAGATAATTCATGTAATCCATGCAATTCACCCAACACACCACGTGCATCACACGCAACACATGCCTCTTCAGGACCTCGTTTTCGTCCTTTAAATACTTGCACACGAGTGCATCCTTAACCAAGGTTAACACATACCGGACCACGTTTTCATCCATCGTCCGCCAGGGCTAACATTCATCGGACCACGTTTCTGTCCATCGCCAGTCAGGGCTAACATTCATCGAACCACGTTTCCGTCCATCGTATCAAAATCATATAAGACCACATATCCATCTTATGTTTTAAAATCATATAAGACCACATTTCTGTCTTATGTTTGAAAATCATATAAGACCACATTTTCGTCTTATGTCAAGCATAAATAAAACTAGAGTTATAAATGTATAAAGCCACGTATAAACTTCGCATCATTACGCCACCCGTCACATAACCTGACATCCACTCACATGGACAACTAACAACCCACAAAACAAAACCTAACCCAAAAGCCAACACCAAATCCATAAGCCACATACCCGACACAAACAACGAACTTACAGAACACGACCTAACTAAAGGCCAACACAAACCTCCCACAAAATGGTTCTCGCTAAAACCCCATCTTTAAAACAAACAATGAACCTCTACATGTCTCGCACCCAACGATACACAAACCACCATGCACACAACCGCGCACTAACGCAACGCTAAAATTACCCACGTCATCCCCGAGAACGACAACAAACAACAAACCACTGCAGCCCCGCCACAACCTACCGAAAAAAAAATTGACTAACACCCCTCTTCATGATCTCAGTCAATAGAACCCTATAATTCCATTAACTAAGAGCCATTAGAGGAGAGCCAGACACAAACACATCATAACCCAAACCAACACACGCCCAACACGGTAAACACGAACTCCCACATTCCCAACACGGCAAACACGAACCCACACACGCCCATGAAAACCCCAAAACGCCCCAAGGAATAAGAAATTTGATAAAAAGTTTTATTACGGATGAAAAATAACCCTTTCCTAAACATTCGGCCAAAAACAAGTGAAAAACGGTTAAAAAATTTTGGCATACCCTCACTCTTTTGGTCATAACTTTTTTGACAAAAAGAATTTTAATGTGAGAGGTGTCATTGGAAAGAAGACTTATGGGGCTTCAATTTGAACACAAAAATGACCCCATTCCCAGTCCGAATGAGGGAGATACATCGATTTTAAAAATGAATTTTCAACTAGCGAAAATAGACCACGGGCTAGACCGCTCGAGCTGTCTGTCCAGCGGTCTGGTAACCCGAGAACATCTCAAGACCGCCCTCTTGACCGCTTGAGCAGTTCCTCAAGCGGTCCAACGCCAAAAACTGACCTTTCTACGAAAATTTTAATCCTACAACCATCCAACAACCATCAAAACCCAAGATCGAAGCAACCAAACTCCCTTTCGACACTCTCGGACATACACAATCCCAAAACTACAACGAAACCGCAAAGAGAAATACTCAAAATCCGATTCCATCCAACCGAAATCGACCAAAAACGATTTTAAACCAAAATTCCGTTACATAAAATGATTTTTAATGCATTTTTAATCGATAGAAACACACACGATTATACGTAGCACTCTTATATGACATGAGAGTTTAGGATCCTACCTCGTTGAGTCAAAACTCGACAGGTCGATCCACGTTTAAAATCGAACTTAGCCGGAATGAAATTTCGTCCAGATGAACGCGTAGCCCACCATGCCAATAGCAAGGATCCACTGTTGGATCGTCAAAAATCGAGTCCCGGGCCTTTGAGAAGTTAGAGAGAAGGTAGAGAGAAAACGAAAAAACTTAGCTTGTAAGTTTTAAAATATCTAACGCCAGATATTTATAGGCCACAAATTTTTTTTTTTGAAATTTACACTGCAACGCCCAATGGCCCCGGGAACCAACCCCACATGCATATCTAAGCCCGATCATGCATCAAAACGCATATAAGCATGCTGAAACAAAAGCACTAAACGCGCGTCAAAAAACACCAAAAAAAGAAAACGGGTTAGGGTCTCACAACTCTACCCCCCTTAAAGGAATTTCATCTCTGAAATTCAGCACAAGGTCAAAGAAAACAACCACATCGATCGCAATCGACACAGGCATAAGAGATGGTTAGCCAACCCATTCATAAGATATACTCAAACAAGGTCAGGCATCCTAAACAACAGCTAACTATCTCAAAGACACGGGATATACAACTCACCCCAACCTCACATTCTCACCAACTGCTATCTAAACGCAGCACACCACGCACGGAGTCCACCACCAACTCCAAACCCACGGCCACAGCCTCGACCACGGTCTCGCTCTCTCCGCGCAGACATCACATCTATATGAAAGCAACGCAAAACGTAAGATGCAACATATAAACACGAACCACATAAGCATGCTAACACTTAGCCATATAGGTTCAAAACAATCTCCACATACCGAGGAGAACCGACAAGAATGATGCGTCAATTTGGATAACCTACTCTGATTCCCTATTAGAAATCACGTCAGTTAAACGCGTTTCTAACTTAGCTCCCAAGTTTGTTAATCCAAGTGTCCAAAGGCAAGACTAATCAATCCTAAGGTTCAATCTCCATGCTTACATATACACAACATTCTCATGCTTAACATGCTAGCACGTTCATGCTATCAAGCATCTAAACACATGCAATCAAGTATACGCAATCAATCTCACACAGTGATGCACCCTATTTCCACGGCTCTTAGGTATTCGAACCCAAAGCTCTAATACCAAGTTGTCATGCCCCAAACTCCGGATCATATGAAACGCCCACAAACAACCAAATATAACACTCAATTTGAGAATACACTCTTAATATAAGACATACATGCATTGTATATAATCGCCCAAAGGCTTACATTACACGGTACCAACACCGAAAAATATGTAAACATACATGGTTCAAAAGAACAAAAAGGAAGACTACAAATCTTTCGCCCCTCCAGCACCTCCGGATCAACCTGCGTGATCAGTACCTGAAAAATATTTCAAATCCCACACTGTGAGCCAAAGCCCAGCAAAAACTAGACAAACATTAAATGTAAGCTAAACATGCTCGGAAAATGACATATGATTTTTTGACTATCTTTCAAGCCTTAAAATAGTTTTACATCACGACTCACCAGAGCCAGTAAACAATTTGAAAAAGATTTGATAACACGACTCGCACGAGCCTCAAAAGAGAACATGTATATGTATGCAGCACATGTATACATATCTAAACCGACTCACAAGCCCTGACAACAGCTCTACAATAACCGAAGATAATTCATGCAATCCATGAAATTCGCCCAATGCACCACGTGTATCACACGCAACACATGCCTCTTCAAGACCTCATTTTCGTCCTTCAGACACTCGCACACAAGTGCATCGTTAACCAGGGTTAACGCATACCGGACCACATTTTCGTACACCATTAGCTAGGGCTAACATTCATCGGACCACGTTTCCATCCATCGTCAGCCAAGGCTAACATAGTATCAAAATCATATAAGACCACATATCCGTCTTATGTTTTAAAATCATATAAGACCACATTTTTATCTTATGTTTCAAAATCATATAATATCACATTTCCGTCTTATGTCATACATAAATAAAACTAGAGTTATAAATGCACAAAACCATGTATAAAGTTCACATCATGACACCACCCGTCACATAACCTAGCATCCACTCACATGGACAACCAACAATCCACAAAACCAAGTCTAACCCGAAGGCCAACACCAAACCCATAAGCCACATACCTGACACAAACAACAAACTTACAGAACACGACCTAACCAAAGGCCAACACAAACCTCCTACAAAACGGTTCTCGCCTAAACCCCATCTTTAAAACAGACAACGGACCCCTACATGTCTCGCACCGAACGATGCACAAACCACCATGCACACAACCGCGCACCAACACCACGCTAAAACAACCCACGTCATCCTCGAGGACAACAACAAACAACAAACCACCACGGCCCCGCCACAACCAACCGAAATGAAAAACGGCAAACACCCTTGTTCATAATCTTAGTCAATAGAACCCCATAATTCCATTGACTAAGAGCCACTAGAGGAGAGCCAGTCACAAACACATCATAACCTAGACCAACACACACCCAACACAGCCAACACAGACCTGCACATGCCCAACATGGAAAACACAAGCTCCCAAACGCCCAACACGGCAAACACGAACTTCCACATGCCCAACACGACAAACACGAACCCACACATGCCCATGAAAATACCAAAACACCCCAAGGAACAAGAAATTTGATAAAAAGCTCCATTAAGGATGAAAAATAACCTTTTTCCCAAACATTTGACCAAAAACGGGTGAAAAACGATTAAAAATTTTTGACATACCCTCACTCTTTTGGTCATTACTTTTTCTACAAAAAGAATTTTAATGTGAGAGGTTTCATTGAAAAGAAGACGTTCGAGGCTTCAATTTGAACACAAAAACAACCCCATTCCGAGTCCGAATGAGGGAGATACATCGATTTTAAAAATAAATTTTCAACCAGCGAAAATAGATCACGGGCTAGACCGCTCGAGCGGTTTGTCCAACATTCTGGCAACCCAAGAACATCCCAAGACCGCCCTCTAGACCGCTTGAGCGGCCCCTCAAGCGGTCCAACGCCGAAAATAGACCTTTCTACAAAAAAATTTTAAGCCTACAACCATCCAACAACCATCCAAACCCAAGATCGAAGCAACCAAACTCCCTTTCGACACTCTCGGACATACACAAGCCCAAAACTACAATGAAACCTCAAAGAGAAACACTCAAAACCCGATTCCATCCAACTGAAATCGACCAAAAATAATTTTAAACCAAAATCCTGTTACATAAAATGATTTTTCATGCATTTTTAATCTGTAAAAACACACACGATTACACGTAACACCCTTTTATGACATGAGAGTCTAGGATCCTACCTCGTTGAGTCAAAAACTCGATGATTGATCCACGTGCAAAATCAAACTTCACCAGAATAAAATTTCGTTCGGATGAACGCGTAGCCCACCGTGCCAATAGCACGGATCCGCTGTTGGATCGTCGAAAATCGAGCCCCGGACCCCCGAGAAGTTAGAGAGAAGGCAGAGAGAAAACTAGAAAACTTATCTTGTAAGTTTTGAAAATATCTTTTGAAAATATCTAACACCATATATTTGTAAGTCACAAAAATATCTTCTTTTTTTTTTAAAAAAATTTGCACGGCAACGCTCAATGACCCCGGGAACCAACCCCACAAGCATATCTAAGCCCGATCATGCATCAAAACACATATAAGCATACTGAAGCAAAAATGCTAAACGCGTGTCGAAAACCACCGAAAAAAAGAAAGCAGGTTAAGATCTCACAGGACCTAATTTAGTAAGGGAAACAACTGAGAAAATTGCAACCATTCGGAGGCATTTAATCACGGCGCAGAGTCGCCAGAAAAGTTATGCCGATAGCCGAAGGCGACCGTTATCATTTGAAGTGGGAGATTTTGTATTTATGAAAGTATCATCGAAGAAAGGCTTGGCAAGATTTGGAAAAGGCCAAAAGTTATTACCAAGGTACATAGGACCCTTGGAGATAATTGAACGAATCAGGAAAGTAGCGTATCGACTTGCCTTACCACCACGACTTTCATCCCTACATGATGTGTTTCACGTATCGATGCTGTGGAAGTATGAGCCCGACCCATCGCACATGTTAAAATGATCTGAGTTAAAACTATAAGATGATGTTCCATAAGAAGAACAACCGGTAAAGGTTTTGTACACTCGACAACAAATTTTGCTTGAAAAAACTTTATCTTATGTGAAAGTGTTATGGCGACATCATGGTATATAAAAGGTAACATGGGAAAGGGAATCGGATATCAAATCTAAATATCCAGAATTATTTGAACCATAACGAGAATCGAATTTCGAGGACGAAATTCCCAAAGGGGAAAAAGTTGTGACGACCCGGTACGTGTTTATTTTGTTTTTCATCTTTTTCGGATTTATTGTTTTGGTATGATGAGATTCGCGTATGAGTTTTATTAAAATAGTCATAAATGATCAAATTAATGAGATGTGGATTAATTCTAAGATACAAAGAT
This sequence comes from Heliamphora ciliata, assembly GCA_032360265.1. Taxonomy (NCBI): domain Eukaryota; kingdom Viridiplantae; phylum Streptophyta; class Magnoliopsida; order Ericales; family Sarraceniaceae; genus Heliamphora; species Heliamphora ciliata. Next base: position 14,319 of record JAUMHN010309225.1, read on the forward strand.
AATGAATTACATGAGTAAACATGTTTATGGGAAGGTTGGGATAAAGTAATGAGTGTGGAGTTAGAAATTGGAGTTGAATTTAAAGAAATTCGCAAAAATTCAAGTTCGTGGATCACCGCTCGAGGAGTGGGGGGATCCGCTCGAGCGGACTATCGAGATAAGTTTAAAAGATTCTCGAACTTTGGAGAGAATTTGGGGGACACCATTTATATCCCTCATAACCCAGACAACGTGACGCTCCACCATTTGCTTTTTATCACCTCTTCACTCTTCTCTTTCTCTCCTTGAGGGAGAACTACCATCACCAGATGAAACCCTAACCCTATACCCTCCAAATTGAAAATTTAGGCTTGATTGGGAGTCACCATGGTAGGAGATCAAGCTTTAGAGTAAAGAAAATGGAAATCAAGCATTGAGGAGCCAAGCACATCCAAATCCAAACCCTAGGAGGAAAGATTGGGAGGGATCTCAAGGTGTTGAGCACCTTAAGTTAGGATTTAGACGATCTCTCTTGATTTTCAATGATTTGGATTGATATTTAGAACTTTAGCAAAACCCTAATGACATCTATAAGAGATCTAAAGATTTAAAGTTGGAGGTGAGTGAGTATTGTTGGTTTGAATGGGAAATTCGAGAGGAATGAGTTTTTGTGTGGGAAACTAAGATCTTGATGAAATTACTTTTGAACCTACATTTTTATGAAAAATGTATATGTATATGTTGAATGGCTTGTTGATGAGTGTATTCCATTTACTCTAATGATATGTTTGTGGTAGAAATAGTTTATATTGATGAGAACTCATAAAGTTTGGTATTGGCAAATTGATTATAGTAGTTTGACCTATGAGACGTATGATGTCGAAATCAATAATTCCCTTTGAATAAAGAATGGTGGCATGTGTAATTGTAATGATTTGTTGAATATTTCATGATGTAAAATGAATGTGATTTGAGAATGAGATGTGGGAAATCGATCGACATGATCTTGAATTATGAGAATTTGGAAATGAGATTGAGAATAACAATTTGAGTGATGAATGATGAACGGGGAATGGTTGATGAGAATTAAGTTGGGCTTTAACAGTTCCGCGATGAAAGACTAAAAACTTGCACAAGCTGGGGACCACGTGCCGACAGGTTAGCCCCCGAAATGTGGATGTATTGGTAGTCGTGGTGAGTTATAGAGCGACCCATTAACCAAAGGCTTCGCGTAGCCTATTGGGGGAATGTGGCGAGGTTTATATCCGACGTCAGTTCATTGGTTGAGAAATGGGTCAAAGGAAATGATGTGAAGAAATGTGAATTTCGATTGGTAACCAATGAGAGTGTGGATGAAATACCATATTCTTTGGAAAAGTGAACATTATATGTGTGTGTGTGTGTGTGTGAATATTTATGAATTTTCAAAACTAACATTATTACGTCTGTTGCACCAATCACACCTCATAAATCATGCATAGCATATGAGTTAGTATTCATCATACGAGTTCCGACTCATGTATGTTGTATCTAATAATTTCAGGTTCCGAAGGGCAAGAAAGATTGCAAGGATGAGATCGTGCATTTTGAAGATGGAATGGAAGAAATCTATATTTTGTTATGTTTTGTATGACTGTAGAACTCAGGATTTGCAAAGATATGAAAGAATTGTAATTACACGTTTGTTTTGTTTATAATTCTCATGTAGTTATGTATACGAATTCAGGAGATCTAAGACTTTTGGAGAGACCTTGTAGGGTGAAAGAATGATCGTAATATATATATATTGTAAGGATCAAAATGGGAAATGGATATTTGGTTCGAATTTTGAGATATGGAGATAAATGTGAATATTTAAAAGTAGTTTGGGTTCTTTTTTGTTATTGTTAAGTGGATTATGTAGTGCCGATAATAGGGGGAATAAAATCTAAAAAACAGGATATTTTCTAGTATTCTGCCGAACAAGGAAGCGCTCGAGCGGAGGCCTGTTTACTCGAGCAGTTGCTTGGCAAAGAGTCAGAGAGACCTCTCAGGTACCTGGTCGCTCGAGCGGGGTCCCATTCGCTCGAGAAGATTTAGCTGTTTATCGCAAAAAGCTATATTTCTTTAAATTAATGATGATAATCTATGTTTCAACTATTTGATTAATACTTATTATGAGAAGTTGATCCCTTCTATTTAAATACTGGATTTCACGTTTTCTTAACAAAGTTTTCCATGTAACGGATTGGCTAAGATATAAGTTTTTAAAAAGTAATCAAGTAGAGTGATCTATTGGGAAAGGGGTCCCCAGGATTAGGGGCATGACATTTTATCTTTTTATTTATTTTCTTCTAACAAAATTGATCTAAGAGCTTAGTAGTGAAATACCATGGGTGAATAATTAGGTAGGTTTTTATAAAAGTGCAAAGAAATTTTTCACCAAAATATTTTCTTGTTAGTTCAGCATGTGGCATCAAACATCAACACATCACCAAAGCACATAAAATCTACTTGAGAAGCCTAATCTCTCCAAAATAAATTATTCAAACGACTTTCTTCATCAACGTCATACTTGTAATAAAATAATGGGTCTTGTTCTACCTGAACAGATAAGTATGCTAAGGCGGCTTCAGCATCACCATCACAAATCTGTGTGTGGCGTTTAGAAACAAAAAGATTGTAAGAATGATCACATTAGGTTGTAAGAATGTTTATGTTATGTAGTAGAAGTAGTCACATACAACGATAAGAACTATACGTGGGCTTGCTTTTCTAAAGGGATCATATGTCGATCATATGTAGAGGTATAGGTTCACTAAGCAAAAGGGATCATATGTCGATTTGTCATAATCTCTTCGATCTCTTCATTCAATCTATCGATGATGATGAGCAGTGATAAATTTAATATAATCTATTATATTTGTGCTTTCTTTTTGGTGGGAAAATAATCTAAATTTTGTTTTAATCGTAAGAATTATCCCGTTAAATAGTAAAAGTGGTTGTGTTAAGTAGTAAAAGTAGTTATAGGTAGTGGAAAAAATCATACTTTTGCTTGCTTTTTATAATGGACATTGTTTTAGTAGAAAGAAAGATCACATTGAGTAATAATGGTTATAATCAATATATATATATATATATATATATGGGGGGAGGGGTGGGGGGCTGTATATATAGCATTAAAGGACATTTTCAAAACAAGGCACCAAGGTGGCCATGGTATGCCCAAAGCAATGCTTTGATATTGCCAAAACATGCCCATGGCAAGGACCCGAGGTGGTAATGGCATGCCCAAAACGATGCCTCGAGGTGGCCATGACATGCGCAAAATAACACCTAAAGCAATGCCCTTGGCATGCTCAAAGCAAGGCCCCAAGGTTCTCAGTATAAGCCCAAAGCAAAGCCTAGAGATGCCCACGACATACCCAAAACAATGCCTAAAAGTGCCCATGACATGCCCAAAACAATGTCTAGCAGTGCCCTTGGTATGCATGCCCAAAGCATGGCATTGGGTCGTAAAAATGGTTATGTTGAGTAGCAAAAATAGTTACATTCAGTGCTACGAATTAAAGTTTTGCTTGCTTTTCATAATGGACCTTTGTTTTAATAAGAAGTATGGTCACAATGGTGATATTGAGTACTAAAACGGGTCACATGTTCTGGTAAAAATTATCATATATAATGGTAGAAGTAGTGTAAAATTCAATATCTAAATTACTATAGAAAAATAAAAATAATTAGCCGATACTCTCACAATATAATTCCTGACAAAACCTTATAAATAAAAATTTAATCGAAAAATTATAATAAAAGTTGTTAAAATTCGATAAACGTAAAAATTAAAAATTTATAGTTAGGAACATATTATTAAAATTCTGACAATGCAAGAATTCACGAATTGACATTAAAAATTATATTAAATTTTGTGAATTTTTCTGAACATAAAATTTTACATTAAAAATTTTTAAATGATACAAAATGCCATCGAAACTTGACACGTGTCACCACGTGTCAATTCTTAACGCTGAATCAGCCACACCCGCCATATATATATATATATATATATATATATATATATATATATATATATATGCAAAAAGAAAGAGAAAGAAAAACTGA
>JAUMHN010309334.1:0-18394 GCA_032360265.1 Heliamphora ciliata
GATATTACATTCTCCCCACCTTTAGAAGTTTGGTCTCCCAAATTTTACTCAGGTTAGGTTAGAATGCGTTGTACCTTACATGAATATCTCTGGGTACTTGTCCCTCAGGTCGGGTATTTTTTCCACATCGCTTCTCCCCCAAAATGGTTGTCCCACCATACTTTGACAAGCAGTATCACTTTATTGTGAAGTCGCTTCTCTTGTCGATCCATGATCCACACCGGTCGTTCTTCATATGATAGATTATGACTCAACTGTAAAGGTGATCATGTCAGGACATGGGATGGATTGACAATATATCTTCTCAACATTGACTCATGGAGGACATCGTGCACTTGAGCGAGATTAGGCGTCAAGGCCAAACGATAGGCTAACGGTCCTACTCTTTCAAGGATCTCGAAAGGGCCGATATAACGAGGATTCAGCTTGCCCTTTTGGCTAAACCGAAGAATACCCTTCATTTGGGGCACCTTTAAGTGTTAAACCCCAAACTCTGGATCACGTGAAATACCCACAAAAAACCAAACATGATACCCAATCGAGAATACACTCTCATTATAAACCATACATGCATTGTATATAAACGCCAAGCGACTTACATTACACGACTCCAACGCCGAAAAATATGTATTAAACATACATGATACAGATAGAAACAAAAAGGAGGACTATAACACCTCCTCCTCTCCAGCACCTCCAGATCAACCTGCGTGACCGGTAACTGACGAAAAGCAAAACCCTCACCGTGAGCCAAAGCTCAGCAGATACTAGACAGCACATGCAATATAAGCTAAACATGCTAGAAAAACGAGGTGCAGTTTTAGACTCTCTTTCAAGCCTTAAAAATAATTTCACATGCAAGGAAAAGCGAGGATACAAATCATGTTTTGAATCACTCACAAGAGCCTTGAAAACAGTTGGAAAATAGTTTCTAGATCATGATTCACACGACTCTTAAAACAATTTAAAACATTAATTTTTTTATCCGACCCATAATGCAGCTCATGCAATCCATGATACATACAACCGGCCCTCACACGCCGTAACCACAATCCTGACACTGAGATAAAGATCCTCACATAAACATACATTCCTGGGATAAAACTGTATACTATGGGGTAAAACCATAGACCAAACCACGGGGTAAAACCTCATACTTTACCGTAAGCAACGGGATGGAACCGCCGACCACGGATTATACCACGGCATAAAACCATAAACCACGGGATAAGATCGCATACCGCGGGATAAGACAACATACCACGGGATAAAATCGCATATTACAGGATAAAACTGAACATTACGGGATAACACCGAAAACTACGGGATAACACTGAATCAAAACATGCATACTAAACCAGAGTTTAAGTGCATAAAGCCACGTACTGTCACTACGTTTCACAAACCACGTCACATGCTACACATGCGACTCACATAACACTTGCAACACATACAACATATACCATATGCATTCGTTCCGCATATTCCACCTAACTCTGCCTACAAAACTTCTGAGTTTTAAGCATGTAACTATGGTACACGTAATGATACCAAACCATGTAATTCACTTACATAATCCATGCATAATAAACCACATATATAAATGCATAAAGCCAGCTATAAGCACACATAGCCATATAACCTCAAACTGTGACATCACCTGCCACAAAACCCGACATCCATACACCTGGACCCACGACACCCACACGTGCTAACACGAACAACAAGCCTACAGAACTTGACCTAACCAAAGGCCAACACCAAACCCACAAACCTGGTTCTCACCAGAACCCCACCTTAAAACCAAACCACAGACTCACACTTCTCATGCTTAACCGTCATGCACACAACCGTGTCACAACACCCTAACCTAACCATGCACATCAACCCAAGGACGGCATCTAAGCAAGCACCCGGGATCAAGACACGAACCCCAAAACCACCAAACAACCTACCGAAGCCCAAAAGGGATCCACAGGTATTTGAATCAATTAATCCCATAAATTAATCAATTGAATACCATAGGACACCGATTAGAAACCAAAACCCAACCACTGAACCACCAAAAACACACCCCAGCACTTCGGACGACTGGACCCAACCCCCAGTCGACTGAACAACACACTGAAAACCACAAAAAACGCCCTAAAGCATAGTCTAGTTGACTGACCCTTGAGGTCCAGTCAACCGAACTCAAGAACCAAGATCCAGTCGACTGAACTCATAGGTTCGGTCGACTGAACTAGGGTGAACACCGTTTTTGAGCTCCTGGTTCAAGCCTTCAAACCTCAAATCAGCGCCTCCAAACACCGATTCAACACCCTCGGACATCCACACGCTTAGGCCTAACACCAAGACCGCGAAAGAAACTCCCGACACCCGATTCCATCCACCGAAACCAACAAAAACAGGTTTTAAACCTCAAAACCCAATTTTTAAACAAGATCAGATCTACATCAATCTAATCGTTAAAAACACACACGATTACACGTAGCACCCTTATAAGACATGAGAGTCTAGGATCCTACCTCAGTGAGTTAAAAACTTGATGCCTCGAACCATGTGCAAAATCGTGCTTCGCCAGAATCAAATTATGACCAGATAGTTGCGTTTCCCACCATGCTAATAGCAAAGATCGGCTGTTAGATCGTCAAAAACCGAGCCCCCGGCCCCCGAGAAGTTAGAGAGAAGGCAGAGAGAAAACAAGAAGCTTGTTGGAGAAGTTTTCGAAAATATCTTTTGAAAATATCTAACTCAAGATATTTATAGGCCTCCAAAATATCTTTTTTTTTATTTTTTGAAATTCGCACCGTAACACCCCACGGCCCCGAGAACCTGCCCCGCATGCATATCTGACCCCGATCATGCATCAAAAAGCATTTAAACATGCTAAAGAAAAAACGCTAAACGCGCGTCGAAACACGCCGAAAAAGAAAACGAGTCAGGGCCTCACAACTCTACCCCCTTAAAGGAATTTCATCCCCAAAATTCAACTCAAGGTCAAACAAACAACCCCGTCGATCAAAATCAACACAGGTACATGAGATGGTCAGCCAAACCCTTCATAGGATATAGTCAAACAGGGTCATGCATCCTAAACAATGGCCAACTATCTCAAAGACTCGGGATCTACAACTCACCCCAACCTCACATCCTCACCAACCACTGCCTCAACACAGCGCACCACCCGCTGTTCCAGCACCAACTTTCAAACAAATGCAACAAAGAAACTGGCCCGAAGCCTACATACTCAGAAAGTACCTCTGCTTGCTGAAGGTACGTCTGCATCATCTGGCACAATCGGTGCCATAGAAGAACTGGGAGTGTTAAGGATATACACTCGGCCCTGAGTCACTATGGGCTGCCCATTTGGAATATGAACTGAAGCACCCTCACCTATAATCCAAAAGGTTGCATTACAAAATGCTGCTGCTGATCCTACACAAACGAATCCTCTGATGTGCCTACTATACTCGATGCACTCTCCTTCTTAGGACAAGTCTTGCGAATATGTCCGTGCTGGCCACATCCGTAACAAATATGATCCCTCCCCTGTGACTGACTCCATGAACCCTGGGCCTACCTCAGCTGTGGACAATCCACCATACGATGCCCTAGCTATCTACACCAATAACATCTCAACTGCTTCCCTTGCGTGCACCCTGACACACGATGCCCTGGTTGCTTGCACCAATAGCAAAGCAACTCCCTCTGCTCTGGCCTCTCAGATGAAGCCACCACTGGTACTGGTACAAGAACCTGCTACTGATGCGAGCCCGCAGAACATGAACTCGGACCAAACAACCTCTGGCGTTTATCCCCATACCCCTGAAACTGAGGACCTCCACCATCCTGCTACTGGATTCTACCCTCTCCCCTAACAACCTCAACTAGCTGACAGATGGCACCCACCATCGCACGCAACAACTGTATGGCCTCACACGGTCCTTGGGGAGAGCTTGCATCCCCAGCATCAGGAATAGGAACGTCCCCTTGGCCAACGCCACGGCCACGGCCTCAACCACGGCCTCACTAACATCACATCTATATGAAAGAGACAGAACATAAGATGCAACTCACAGGCATAAACCACATAAGTATGCTAACACATAAGCATATAGGTTCATGCTAAACAAAACCCCATATACCGAGGAGAACCAACAAGAATGGAACGTCAATCTGGATAACCTACTCAGATTTCTTGCAAAAAATCACGTCAGCTAAACACGTTTCTAACTTGGGTCCCAAGTTTGTTAATCCAAACGCCTAAAGGAAGGACTATCACTCCTAAGATTCAACCCCCATGCTCACATATACACATCATTCATGTATGACCCGCATGCTATCATGTTCACGTTATCAAAACATCTAAACACATGCAACCAAGCACACGTAATCAACCTCACACGGTGATGCAACCTCTTCCCACGGCTCTTAGGTATTCAAACCCAGAGCTCTGATACCAAGCTGTCACGCCCCAAACTCCGGGTCACGTGAAACACTCACAAACAACCAAACATGATACCCAACCGAGAATAAACTCTCATTATAAACCATACATGAATTGTATATAAACACCAAACAGCTTACATTACATGGCTCTAATACCGAAAAACATGTATTAAACATACATGATACAGATAGAAACAAAAAAGAAGACTATAACTCCTCCACCTCTCCAGCACCTCCAGATCAACCTACGTGACCGGTACCTAAAGAAAAGCAAATCCCACATCGTGAACCAAAGCTCAACAGATACTAGACAGCACATGTAATATAAGCTAAACATGCTAGAAAAACGGGGTGTAGTTTTAAACTCTCTTTCAAGCCTTAAAAATAATTTCACATGCAAGGGAAAGCGATGATACAAATCATGTTTTGACTCACTCACAGAAGCCTTGAAAACAGTTGGAAAACAGTTTCTAGATCGTGATTCACCACTCTTAAAATAATTTAAAAATTAGTTTTTTTTATCTATCCCATAATGTAATTCATGCAATTCATGATACATACAATTGTCCCTCACACACCGTAACCACAGTCCTAACACTAAGATAAAGATCCGCACATAAACATACATTCCTGGGATAAAACTGTATACTATGGGGTAAAACCATAGACCAAACCACGGGGTAAAACAGCAAACCAAACCACGGGGTAAAATCGCATACTTCACCGTAAGCCACGGGATGGAACCGCCGACTACGGATTACACCACGGGATAAAACCATAAACCACGGGATAAGACCGCACACCGCGGGATAAGTCTGCACACCGCGGGATAAAACTGCATATTACAAAATAAAATTGAACATTACGGGATAACACCAAAAATTACGGGATAACACCGAATCAAAACATGCATACTAAACCAGACTTTAAATGCATAAAGCCACGTACTGTCACTACGTTTCACAAATCACGTCACATGCTACACGCGCGACTCACATAACACTTACAACTCATGCAACATATACCATATGCATTCGTTCCACATATTCCACATAACCATGCCTACAAAACTTCTGAGTTTTAAAGCATGCAACTACGGTACACGTAACGATACCAAACCATGTAATCCACTTACATAATCCATGCATAATAAACCACATATATAAATGTATAAAGCCAGCTATAAGCACACATAGCCATATAACCTCAAACTATGACATCACCCGCCACAAAACCCGACATCTATACACCTGGACCCACGACGCCCACACGTGCTAACACGAACAACAAACCTACAGAACTTGACCTAACCAAAGGCCAACACCAAACCCACAAACCTGGTTCTCACCAAAACCCCACCTTAAAACCAAACCACGGACTCACACTTCTCGTGCTTAACCATCATGCACACAACAGTGTCACAACACCCAAACCTAACCATGCACGTTGACCCAAGAACGACATCTAAACAAGCACCCAAGATCAAGACACAAACCCCGAAACCACCACACAACCAGCTAAACCCCAAATGAGATCCACATGTATTTGAATCAACTAATCCCATAAATTAATCAATTGAATACTATAGAACACCAATTTGAAACCAAAACCTAACCACTAAACCACCAAAAACACACCCCAGCACTTCAGTCGACTGGACCCAACCCCCAGTCGACTGAACAACACACTGGAAACCAAGAAAATGCCCCAAAGCATAGTCCAGTCGACTGACCCTCCAGGTCCAGTCAACCGAACTCAAGAACCAAGATCCAGTCGACTGAACTCATAGGTTCGGTCGACTAAACTAGGGCGAACACCATTTTTGAGCTACGGGTTCAAGCCTCCAAACCTCAAATCAACGCCTCCAAACACCGATTCAACACCCTCGGACATCCACACACCTAGGCCTAACACCAAGACCACGAAAGAAACTCCCGACACCCGATTCCATCCACCGAAACCAACAAGAACAGGTTTTAAACCCAAAAACCCAATTTTTAAACTAGATCAGATCTACAACAATCTAACCGTTAAAAACACACACGATTACACGTAACACCCTTATAAGACAAGAGAGTCTAGGATCCTATCTCGTGAGTTGAAAACTTGACGTCTCGAACCACATGCAAAATCGAGCTGCGCCAGAATCAAATTTTGACCGGATGGTTGCGTAGTCCACCGTGCCAATAACAAAGATTGGTTGTTGGATCGTCAAAAACCAAGCCCCAGGCCTCCGAGAAATTAGAGAGAAGACAAAGAAAATAGGAAGCTTGTTGGAGAAGTTTTGAAAAATATTTTTTGAAAATATCTAACTCAAGATATTTATAGGCCTCCAAATTTTTTTTTTTTAATTTTTCAAAATTCGCACCATAACACTCCACGGCCCTCGGAACCTATCCCGCAAGCATATCTAACCCCGATCATGCATCAAAAAGCATTTAAACATGCTAAAGCAAAAATACTAAACGCACGTCAAAACACGCCGAAAAAGAAAATGGGTCCAGGTCTCACATTAAGAATACCATGTCACCCTATTGAAACTCCTACTCTCATCAAAGTGCATCAGCGTAGATTTTTGTCGGTCTTACGCAGTCTTGAGATGTTCCTGAATTTGACGGATTTTCTCAGTTGTTTCTTGTACCAGTTCTGTTCCCGTATGATGTTCTTCATCCATTTTTATCCAACAGACTGGTGTTCTACACATTCGTCCATAGAGTGCTTCGAAAGGTGCCATCCCGATACTAACTTGGAAACTATTGTTATAAGCAAATTCGATAAGCGATATATGAGACGTTCCTAAATTTGACGAATTTACTCAGTTGTTTCTTGTACCAGTTCTGGTCCCGTATGATGTTCTTCATCCATTTTTGTTCAACAGACCGGTGTTCTACACATTCGTTCATAGAGTGCTTTGAAAGGTGCCATCCCGATACTAACTTGGAAACTATTGTTATAAGCGAATTCAATAAGCAATATATGATTTTCCCAGCTTTCCTGAAAATCTATGGCGCAAGCTTAAAGCATGTCCTCCATCATCTGAATAGTTCGTTTTGACTGCTCATCCATTTGTGGATGAAAGGTCGTACCAATGTTTAAGCTGGTGCCCATGGATTTCTAAAAGCTGCTCTAAATTCGAGAGATGAACCTCGAGTCGCGATCTGAAACTATTGGCATTAGGACTTCATGTAAGCGCATAACTTCTCGAACGTAGAGTCTGACCAATTGGTCGATTGTGAACGTATTCTTCACGGGTAAGAAATGAGTTGTCTTCATGAGTCGATCGACAAAACCCATATAAAGTTATTGCCCTTCTACGTCCGAGGTAGCCCTACCACAAAATCCATTATGACATGCTCCCATTTTCATTCCAAAATTGATAAAGGTTGCAGGAGACCGGTCAATTTTTGATGTTCTGCTTTGATTTGGTGGCACTAAAGACACTTACTTACGTATGTTGCCACATCCTTCCTCATTCCCGTCCACCAAAATATCCTCCATAGATCCTGATACATTTTCATTAGCCCAGGGTGTATCGCAAACCTCGAATTATGACCCTAGTTTAGTATCCACTGCTTTACTTCTATAATGTTGGGAATGCACATCCAATTTTGAAATCTCAACACATCATCCGAAAGTGAGAAGTCTAGGTAACTCGTTCGCAAATTGCTTTTAACTTTAGGTCTTCCCATTGTCATCGCTTCACCTCTTTCAGGATAGTCGATTGTACTATGATTGGCGCATAAAAGGACGCAGACTTCCTATCCAGCTTTAGCCATTTAACACTCCCAAGCGACTGTAGTTATCGGATAAGAAAACTATTCAGGGTTCCTATGGCTTTTCGACTTCAAGCATCAGCTACAATGTTTGCCTTCCGAGGGTGATATAGAATGTTGATATCGTAATCCTTTATCAGCTCCACCTAATGTTACGGTCTCAAGTTCAACTCCTTCTGCGTGAAGATATACTTTAAACTTTGATGATTGGTATACACATTACAGGGGACTCCATAGAGATAATGTAGCCAGATTTTTAAGTGCAAACACAACAGCTACTAGCTTGAGATCGTGGATCAGATAATTTTTCTCGTGGATCTTCAGTTGTCGTGAAGTATAGGCGATGACTTTTTCATGTTGCATCAGCACACACCCTAGCCCTTGTCTTCATGCATCACTGTAGATCGAAAATTCCTCCGTGCCTTTTGGTAGAGCAAGTACAGGTGCCGTTGTCAATTTCTCCTTTAACTCTCGAAAACTTTTCTACCGTCTCTTATTCCAGACCAAAGGTTCTCCTTTCTGAGTTAGCTTCGTTAGTGGTACTGCAATTTGTGAGAAATCTTGCACAAATCGCGGATAATTGTCAGGGTTGTATACTAAAAACTATTAATTTTATTTGGTTTTAGTATTTAATTTTACATTAAATAAACTTATTTTTTCATTTTATGAGAATCTTAATGAGCAATGAATGCAAATCATTTCTTTAATGTTATGCATGATTGTCTTTTACTCTATACAGTATTTAATTTAGTATGTAAAGTACGGCTTGCACATAGAAAATCAAAATATAGTTTCTTGTAGAATATAAGTTTTTGTTCATAGTTTAGATGGAATTAGATAAACCATCGATCATGGATTCCACGTCCGGAATTTCTGGAGTAGATTTTATGAGAGTTAATCACAAAAGCCATCATCGCACCTCGTTGTGAATAGTAAATGCATTGCCTGGATTTCATGCCACAGCTATTTTACTCAATGGCAATGGGCGTGGGGTTCGAGCCACCCTTCGGGCTGACCAAATCCAAATCCAATAATCAATCAATATACAATAAATCAGTTTGTCGCACCTTAAGACTAGTGATACCTTTGTCGGTGTCAACCCAAAGTTTAAGCCATTAAAACCAGAACACTAGCGATAACCCATGGTGCCCAACCAGTTCCATGAAAAATAATCTCCCATAAGTATTAAACAACTAATTATGCATGTAATGAAGACTGCAATGCAAATGCATTTTCCCAACCCGATTATAAATCAACCAAACGAATTCCGAGTGGCACCATTACGTTTCTGTACATTAGGCTCCCATACACAAACGTTCCCGATCATGACAGCGTATAGTGGACGTTTGGCTCAAGACGTGGCATGGTTCAGGACGTACATGACCCAAAGTCAATCATACCCAACACAATAATCCAAATGGCACCATTGCATTCCCGTACGTCAGCGTTCCCAATCACAGCGGCTTATAGCGGCGGTTCGGCTCAAGACGTGACACGGCTCAGGATGTACATGGACCATTGCTAACACTCCCATTAACTAGGATTCACTGACCAAGATAAAAAGGTCCACCTTCCCCACATCGGCCATATCGGGATACAACTCAAAATGTACAAGGGATAACCCAAAAGATGTCTCCAGCGCCACAATCACAATACTCGTGGTATAAGAACATGTATTCTGACGTACAACTAACAATGGTAAGATATGCAACTAAGCATGAAAAATTGTACAACCCAACATAACATATGTTACAACTCATTAAAACACTAAGTACAAGCATATGAAGCATAAGTCACAATTCTCAAGACACAGTTCAAACTTTATAGTATGGATTTTAATCATCATATAATCACTCTAAAGGATTAATCATCTAATTTAAATCAGTTAAAACATATAATTCAAGTTCCATAAAAAAGACATACTCAACCATACACTTAATAACTTAAGGGCCAACTTTCAACTACCAATTTAAAAATGACAGCAGTATTTTGGGATACCTAAACTTGGAATAAAGTTTTGAAGTTTTGTCACCAGTTAGATAAAACTATTCCCTACAACTTTAATGCTTAATGCTAAGGTCAAATCATAGGAAAAATAGGTGAATAATTTTATTTAAGTAAAAACGGTTCAGCATTTTACAAAGAAAAGTACAAAAGAAGTGCCCCAGTTGGTCTCAATTTTGGGGCATCAAATCAAGTCCTACAGGTCTACCTTTTGGATATGTTCTAGTTTAATATATCCCCTACAAGTCTCATGAATAGTTCTAATGGTAGTTCTTTACAACAAGTTAAAGATATAGGCCAATTTATAAAATAGGTTCAATCAGCTACAAAATACACAGCAGAATCTGGTTACCACAGAGAGTTTAAAAATAGTTTGAGGGACCACCCAAGGTTAGTTAGGTCTGCTTTTTGGAAAATAATTAGTTCAACATGTTACCTACATTTTTCATGAAAATCACTTTTGGATTAGATTACTAAAAATATGGGTTTCTGATCATACAAAAACATGTGACAGAAGGCTCTGTTACTCAGATCCACAACAGTGACTTTAAGATGTGTTTTGGTCAATCAAATCTCAATATTTTGGGCTCCTTTTTGGTGGACAGTAATATATACATGTTGTCTACAACATTTATGTTTTGACCTAAACTCGGATGTCTTTCTAAACTAAGGTTTTTAGGTCTGCAAAACTGAGTGGTTAGAAACTGACACACTTTGGCAAAAATATCATGTCTCGAGTTTTACTCAATGAAATCCATTCAAACTAATTTTTTATGAAAGAAAACATCACAACCTAGGTGTGGACATAAAGAACACACTTATATCATTTTTATAAATTTAGTTATGATAATTCAAATTTCGAGGCAGAAAGTCAAAATTGCTCAAAAATTAGGTCTTTAAGGGTTTTAGCCTCCTAGCTCATGGTATGTCCCTACATGGTCCTTATTCTTTGCATGCATGTGTATTAGACTCAAATATCATTATTTTAGAACTTGTATAAACCATCAAACTCAAAAATAACATGCAACCACACAAAAATACCAAACAAGAACAGCCCCTATTTCATCTCTATGACGCATTTTTGATCCATTTTTGGTTCTTGTTTTTAGATATGTGTTATGAGATGAGTTGAGGGAGATTTAAGGTGATGTTGGACAGAAAGTTTAAAGATTTTACTTACCTTGTTTAGAGATATAAAGATGGATGGTGGGTATAGACTTAGCTTTTGATCTATCTTGGTCTCCAAAGACCTCTTCCTCTTGTTCCACATTTTTCTCTCCTTCTTTCCTCTTCTTCTCCTCAAGAGCACTTAAAATTTTCTGGAGTTCTCCATCTCTCTATCGAATTATGAAGGGGAAAGAAGGCTCCAAGGCTTAGTTTATATAGAAGGGAAGGTTAGTGGGATTAATTATGCCTTGTAAGGCTTTTAAAATTTTTCTAGATTTTCCATAGGTTGCATGGCTGATTCGAACTCTTTTTAAGATATTTAATATCTGAATTTTTGCAAAGAAATCAGAGGGAAATCAGCTGAGGTGTGTTTGGGTCATTAAAGAGCTCAATTTTTGCTTTAATTGCTTATTCGGTGGTGTTTTAGCACTACATTATTCAAAAAAGTATTTTTAAAATTAATTTGATATATCTTTTTGGTCTTTTAACTTACTAAAATAAATTATTTTAGTGTTATTATTATTATTATTATAGTTTACAAAAATTTTGACAACAATCAATTGTTTAAATGCAGGCAATTAAGCTATTTTAAGCTATTTTGACTAGATATGACTTTTGACTTATTTAAATGTGTAAGAACTTTAATAATAATATATTTATTTTTGTTAGCCTATAATATTATATATTATTTGTATATTACTTGTTGGAATAGTCTTGAGTCATAACAATGCTTGACTTATACATCTTTTTTTTATTTTGAGCTTAAAATGTAAAAAATAACTTTTTGGCACAATTTTCTATGTGGAATCGGTTATGGAGGAGTATTTTTGTCTTTTACTCCTTGTTTTGATTTAAAAGATAGAGTTAAAATTTTACATATGACAAATTTTGGTCTTTTAGTTGAAATTTGATGTAGTAAGTTTTTAACCAGTTTAATTCAATTATCATAAAAAGATATATTTTATATTTGATTACTTTATCTATGAGATTTGATGTGCATATATATATATATATATGTGCATGTGTATTGATGGCATTTTGAAGACTTGTGACTGTTATAATGTATTTTAATGTTTTGAAAATTGAAATTTTATTTGATTTGATTTGATAATTGTATTTTGTTTTTATTTATTAAAATATTTTGGGCACATATTCCTAGGTAGTCTTCCATATATGCTATGTATGTATTATATATATATACATATTTATATATTAATTAACGTTGGTTATAGAGAATTATGGATAACAAATATCTTAGGGACCTTTGTGCAATTATAAATGTTAGATCTAGACAACCCAAGAAGGGGGGTGAATTGGGTCTTTACAAATAAATAGCAATTTAAAAACCTATTCAGAAAATTTTTAATATTGCAACAAAGCAAGATATGCAAATATTTAACCAATGAAAAAATTAAAAGATAAGGGATAGAGAAATAGAACTAGACACTAGAGATTTATAGTGGTTCGATTTTATCCTAACCTACATCCACTCCTCAAGATCTCCCTTGAGTATTTTCACTATTCAGAATACTTCGCGGACGTATTCCAAGTCTTTACAAGTTTCAAGTCTTCTCATGAGCTATCTGAATGTTTACGGTCACATTCACAAGTCTCTGTTTTCTTCTAATCTCTCTTGAACTCTTCTTTAATGCCTTTCACTCACTCACTCAAAGGCTAAAGGGTGACTCACCATTGATTACAACAAATAAGATATAATAAATGAAGAACACTCACTCTCTTTACAAGATTGATTTACAATAAATAAAAGGGTAAAGAGAGATGAGGAACAAGAACTAGAGTAGCAGCAATAAATGTGAGCTTGATGATTTTTGAGATTGATTTGAGCAATGAAACAGTAAATGCAAGTCTCCAATCTCTTAAATGCTGAGAAATAACTCCTTATATAAGTTCTTGTGAGTTCTTGACCGTTGGAGCTAGGTGGGAACAATAAATACCAAAAATCCAACCGTTGAGATCTGCCGTATTTTGAATTTCCTTCTTTAAGGTCGACATAAATAGTTTTGGTGTCGACACAAAGTGTCTAGGGCAGGGTTCTTCAAGTTGTTGGATCGACACGAATTTTTTGAGGGGTCGACACAAATTCTGCACTTTACCTTCCAACGTTCTGGGGTCGACACAAATGAATCTGGTGTCGACTCGTTTAAAACTTTAGCATCCGGAGGAACAACTTTGTGTCGACACGAATTTTCTGCAGGAAGTCTCGGTTCTTTTGTGTTGACATATTTGGTCTTTGGGGTTGACACCTAAATTTGCAGTCAGCCTCGATTGTTTTGTGTCGACACAAATCTTCTTGGGGTCGACACCAAAATTCTGCAGGCTGACTCAGGACTTTTGGGTCGACACGATTTGTCTTGGGGTCGACACCAAAAAACTACAGGAGGTCTCGGTTGTTTTGTGTTGACACAATTTTCATTTGTGTCGACCCAAACTTTCGGAAACCAAAAGTGAGGATCAGTTTTATGTCGACACAAATTATGTTTGTGTCGACTCAAAATGAGTCCTAGGCACTTCGGTACTGTTGTGTTGACACAAAACTAGTTTGTATCGACACTAACTTTTTGGTACCTGAAGATCAACTTGAAAAACAGTTAGGGTGTCAAACCATTTGATCAATGGGTGTTGACACACTTGATAAGTTTCAAGTATACTTTGCCTTAAAAGTGTTTGACTTAATTTTCAATTAAGATCAATACAAAAATATTCTAATTAAAGAACGCTTAAGTGTTTGAACCTTTTTCAGATAAAAGTCATTTCTTTTTTGCTAAGATGTCAACTTTGATTATTCAAAATGTGTTAACACTTTCATTTTGGAAATATAAAGTATTATCCATTTAAAACTATTTATTCTTAGAAAATAAATTATGAAAATCATCATAATCAAATTAAAAACCCCTTGGGCTAACAATCTCCCCTTTTTTGATGATTACAACCATATTACCATTTTCTAGAAAATAATTTAAAATATTTTTCAACAAGGGTTCTCCCCTTATCAATATGTCTTAAACATTAAAAGCAATTTTATTAGTTAGGCATACAACATAGTGACAACATATAGTTTTTTAACATAAATTGCACAAGAGATTAAGAAGCATTCAGAATTTATTCTAATTTGTGCAAAACAGTGACAGTGATTCATCCAATCACATCCAATTTCATATGTAATTCATTCAACACACATTCATAGCCAAAAGAATGAGATGTAATGAACAGATATATAAACATAAGAACAGTTCATTCATGATTCATTCAAAACAAGAAAATTGTTCAAACATCCACTGCAATTAAACCATTCAACCAACCAAAAAAAATGTTAAAACTTTACATCTTCACCTTCATAATAACTAAAAAGTAGTGTTTGAAACTTCAACTTTCATTAATAAAAAGTAATATTTGAAACTTCAACTTTCATTAATAAAAATGTGAAACTCCCCTTTACTTTTGTACTTCCTCCCCTTCTCTTCTCCCCTTTTGTAATTATCAAAAAAAATGGGATTACTGATCATCCATGAATTTTTTGAATTCCTTCTTTACCTTGGCCTTCTCTTTGCTAGCAAAAACTCGTTCTTTGGCAGCGCGTGATCTCTCATCCTTGACTTCACCCGCTGCAAGGACCTCTCATCTTGCTGCCAAAGCCAGGTCAGCTTCCTTTTTAAGGCGTGCATCCTTTTTTTCTTTGGTTTCTTTGGGCTTAAACTGCTTAGCTCAAGCTTTCTTGATCCATTGGAGGTGTTCTTCCACCTTATGAGCATTTGCATGGACGGCCGTGACAATGCCTTGATCGTATTTCTTACGCACTTGATGTAGAATGGCCTTGTTGCAATTGACAATGGATGCAATGTTCTCATCCATGGTTTTGCAAAGGGCCCTCCCAGCATCAGTGGCATTTTCGACATCACGTCTAAGGCTCCGATTGGTTTTGTCCAGGTGTTTTACTTTCTCAGAGAGGGAAGAGATAGTATGGTGCAAATCAAAGAAATCATAATCAACTTTGGCCTGGAAGAGAGTGATTTTTGAAGATAGGGAGTTGATTGATGAAAGGACTTCAGAGTTGTCGATTTGAACTAGAATGGATGATGATGATGATGCAACAGGGGGAACAGGGGTGGATGTGGTGTGAGGAGGAGCAGTATAGGATGGACCAGGAGTGTCAAAGGGTCCAAAGTGATCGGGTCTAGCAGGTGGTGAGTCAAAATCGATAGGGATGGGGGATAGATTTTGAGAGGCACGAGGAGGGGTCTTAGTAGGAGCAAGGGTACCTCTACGAATGGTGGTCCAAGTACCATTCACATATGCAATTTGCATATGCTTTAGGGAAGAACTATCATAAAGGTCGTGTTTAGAAAAGGCAATAGCCTTTTCCTCAGAGAGATTTACCTTAAAGTGTCGAAACACATTTGTGAGACCCTGACCCGTTTTCTTTTTTCGACATTTTCGAACGCGCGTTATGCGTTTTTGTTACAGCATATTTTTATTGCTTTTGATGCATGATCGGGCTTAGATATGCATGCGGGGTAGGTTCCCGGGGCCATGGGCCGTTATGACGCGAATCTCGAAAATTTTCAAAAAAATATATTTTGAAGGTCTATAAATAACTGAAGTTAGATATTTTCATAAAAATATTTTTCAAAACTTAACTCCTAAGCTTCCTATTTTTCTCTCTACCTTCTCTCTAAGTTCTCGGGGGCCCGGGGCTCAATTTTTAACAATCCAACAGCGGATCCTTGCTTTTGGCATCGAGGGCTACGCAACCATCCGATCAGAATTTCATTCCGGTGAAGCTCGATTTTGCACGTGGATCGAGACTTTGAGTTTTTAACTCACCGAGATAGGATTCTAGACCTATATGTTTTATAAAGGTGCTACGTGTAATCAGGTGTATTTTTACCAATTGAATTGTTGTAGATCTGACTTTGCATAAAAATAGGTTTTGGGGTTTAAAAATCTATTTTTTAGCGTTTTCGGTGGATGGAATTGAGTTGTGATGGTTTCTTTTGAAGCTTTATGGTAGTCTTGGGCTCGGGTATGCTCATGGGTAGTAGATCTGGTGTTTAGAGGCTTTAATTTTGGGTTTGGAAGTGTTTTGGCAAGAAAAACTAGTTCAGATTTCTAAAAAAATAGAGACTGGTGTGTGACGGATCGATCGGTCTTTTAACCGATCGATCAGTCTGGGCGATTTTAGAAAAAAATTTTATTTTTCAAATCGATGTATCTCCCTCATTCAGACTCGGAATGGGGTCGTTCTTGTGCTCAAATTGAATCCCCAGAAATCTTCTTTCCAATGACACCTCTCTCACTTTAAAATTTCTTTTGTAGAAAAAGTTATGACCAAAAGAGTGAAGGTATGTCAAGATTTCTCAAACGTTTTTCACCCGTTTTTGGCCGAATGTTTGGGAAAAAGGTTATTTTTCATCCTTGTGAGCCCTTTGACCAAGTTTCTTGATTCTTGGGGTGTCGTGGGCTTGTGTTGGACATGTGTGGGTGTCGTGGGCTTGTGTGGGTCCGTTTTGGTCGTGTTAGGGCCTTGGGAGTTTGTTGGTGTTTTGTTGTTTGGTGATTCGGTGGTTGGGTTTTGATTTTCGATTGGTGTGTTATGGTATTCAATTGATTAATTATGGGATTAGTCGATTCAAATACTTGTGGATCCTTCTTGGGGTTCAGTTGGTTGTGTCGTGGTTTTGGGAGTCGTGTGGTAATCCCGTGTTTGTGTTGATGCCATCCTCGGGGATGATGAGTTGGTGAGATGTGGGTGTTTGTTATGTGTTGAGTGTTTGGGCTCGTGGTTTCCTTTGGGAAAGGGTCTTGGGTTGTGAAACCGTGAGGAATTTGGGTTTTTAGTTGGCCTTCGAGCTAGGCTTGGTTGTTTTATGTGGCTATGTTCTTTTATAACGGGCTTTAGGCATGTTATAACTGTAGTTTATTCATGCTTGGATTATGTAATGTGATTTACATGGCTTTCGTTAGCGTTATGTGTAAGGTGGTTTATGCTTTAAAACCTTGAGTTTTATAGGCATGTTTATGTGGAATATAAGGAATGGATGCATGTAGTGCATGTTGCATGAGTTGCAAGTGTCGTTGAGTTGCATGTGTAGCATGTGACGTGGTTTGTAATACATAGTGATAGTACGTGGTTTTATGTATTAAATCCTGATTTAGGTTTGCATGGATGTGAGTTGTGAACGTGTGATTCAGAAAAGGTTAATTGGGTTGCAACCTATCGGTGAAAGTCCGAGAAGACGCATTGATTGGATGGCGATCCATCAGTGAAAGTCTGAGAAGACGCATTGATTGGATGGTGGTCCGTCGGTGAAAGTCCGAAAAGATGCTTTGATTGGGCTGCGGTCCGTCGGTGAAAGTCCAAGAAGATGCATGTGTTATTGTTACGGCGTGCGAGGGTCGGTTGCATGTGTTATGAATTGTATGAACTGCATTATGGGACGGATTGACCAGTTTTTAAATTATTTTAAGATTCATGTGAATCGCGATCTAAAAACCCTTTTTCAACTATTTTCAAGACTCCTGTGAGTGAGTCAAAACATGGTTTGTATCTTCGCTTTCCCTTGCATGTGAAATGGTTTTCAAGGCTTGAAAGGCGTGGGGTCCGTGCCATACTCCAGGCCAACCTTATCACTTCTTCAAGCGGTTTGTCCCACCTTAAGACTCGTGATGCGCCGATGTCAACCCAAAGTCTAAGAGATTTCAAGAAACGTTCATATCACACAAAGTACCAAAATGAGGGATTTAGGACCGCCATAATTGGGCTCTCTCCGAATTACCACCAAAGTGGGATTAGGTCCGCCGAATTAGGCTCTCTCTAAATTACCCTTCAAAACATCGAGACAATTGTCTTGTAGTGCTTCATTATAGTTTCTGGATTCGGTATCATGTTCTTCCGAGATCTTGTCATAAGACTCTCCCAAGAACATGAACCTCTCGGGTTGACGAACAACCCTCCCACTACGACGAAACTCCTGTTGTGT
>JAUMHN010309444.1:0-18392 GCA_032360265.1 Heliamphora ciliata
TAACAATCCACGACCTGCAGTACGTTTCAATTATCAAAGAATACGACAAACAGTATCAAAGTGTGGCTGACGAGGAACATGCATAAACTGGTTAACAACACCAGCATCATATGTGATATTAGGATAGGTGACCGTGAGGTAAATTAATTTCCCAACAAGCCACCGTTAACGATCAACGTCTAGAAATGGTTCTCGTTGTTCAGCATCGAGCTTAACAGTAGAATCCATAGGTGTATCAATCGGACGAGCACCAAGCGTTCTAGTCTCAAAGAGAAGATCAAGGGTATACTTGCGTTGGGATAAAGAAATCCCTCGAGAGGAATGAGCAACCTTAATCCAAAGAAAGTAACGGAGAACACCTAAATTCTTAGTATGAAAATGATGAACCAAATGTTGTTTTAAAGTACCTATACTAGTAGAATCATTACTAGAAATAATAATATTTTCAACATAAACAATCAGCACGAGGAGATTGTTTCAAATCATATAGAACCTTACGCAAGCAACAAACAAGATTGTTTCAAATCATATAGAACCTTACGCAAGCAACAAACAAGACGCTCAGTTGCTCACTACCAAGCACAACATAACCAGGGGTTGATCCATAGAGACCTCTTCCTGAAGATCACCGTGAAGAAAGGCATTTTTAATGTCAAGATGATATAACGGCCAAGAGCGAGTAACAATAATAGATAGAAGAATCCGGACAGAGTTAAGGCGAGCCACTGGAGAAAAGGTTTCTAAGTAATCAATGCCGTAGGTTTTAGTATACCCCTTAGAAACCAAACGCGCCTTGAGATGCTCAACAGAACCATTCGGAAGGTACTTTACTGTATAGACTCAACGACATCTCACCGCTTGCCCTTCAAGTGGAAGAGTGGTAAGTTCCCAAGTTTGATTCTTATAAAGGGCATGCATTTCCTCATCCATAGTAAGTTTTCAGCCAGACATAGACACAACCTGCTTGTAAGAAGTAGGAATAGAAACGGACGGCAAAGTAGAAGTAAAAGAATAAAGATAAGATGGCAAACGAGCATAAGACACAAAGTGAGCAATAAAATGTTGGGTGAATGCACGTTTACCTCGACGCAATGCAATTAGTAAGTCATCGGAACTAGGAGCGGAGGAGATAGGAACCTCTACCAGAGAGGATGAAGAATCCGAGCCATATGAGACGATAGGCCTATCTTGAGATCGCCGATAAACCTGCAAAGGTGGGTCAGAGGGAGAAGATGGTGCCATAGGAAGAGGTAGAGGAAGAGTAAGAGAAGAGAAAGACTTCCCCTCATGATAACAAATGAGATCAGAAAAAAGTTGGTTATTGGAGGAAGTGAAGAAGGGAGTGGACTCAAAGAATGTCACATTAGTACTCATAAAGTATTGTCGAGACTCTGAATGATAATACTAATATCTTTTTTGAGTACGAGAATATTTAAGAAAGACACACTTTCGTGCTCTGTGGGACCATGATCTGTTTTGTTTTAAAATGATTTAAGTATTGATGGAGTTAGAGTTAACTCTTGACCTTAGTGATGTTTTCGGTGTATATTTGGGCCTATGCATGGACACTGAAAAAGTTTCGTGAAATTCCAGTGGTGGTTCAGTCCACTGAGGGTGGCAATCTAGTCGATTGAGTTGAGTCGGTGGTGGTTTAGTCGACTGATGGGGATGGCTCAGTCGACTAGTCTGTGGCGGCAGAAAGTTTTTGAGATTCTAGTAGCCTTTCAGTCGACTGAACTGGGGGATTCAGTCGACTGACTTCCTGTGTTTGGGCGTGGCTTATAAATATCAACCTTTTGGGAGATATTTTCAGGTCTTTGTTTCTTCTTGGCTAAGTTTTCTCTTATACACATGAAATCTCCACCTTCTCTCTAGTTTTTGGTGGGCCCGGGGCTTAGTTTTTAGTGATTGGATAGCCAATCCTTAGTATCCTTGCCAGGGGCTTCACGTTCATCCGGTCAGAATCTCGTTTCGTTGAGGTTCGTTTTTTGAGGCGTCGAGTTTTTGACTCAACGAGGTAGGATCCTCGACCATCTTGTCATCTTGTCTTTAAAGGGTGCTACATGCGATTATATGCTTTTCTATCGTTGAAAAATGCGATAAATATTGATTTTTATGTTGAAACTATGTTTGTTCGGATAAAAAGCATGTTTGGCGCTTTTTCTTGGTTTATTACATGTTGTGGACGCGTGGATGTCTGTGGTTTTCAAAACGGCGGTTTGAAAACGCAAGGATTTATGAAAAATCTTGAAAATCGTGTTTTGGAGGTTTGAAGCTAACCTTTGGTTTTGAGTCTCGGTTTTTGAAACGTTTGTTAGAAACGGTGAAAACATTTTGAAAATATTGTTTGATCTCCATAATTAGTGGGTGACGTGGCGGATGGCCATTAGATCTTTTTATATATGATTAATGTATAATTGTTTAAGTATTTTCGTAGTCGAGTTACGTGTTAGTTCTTAATGATTCGATAGATGTGCTGTCACAGTGCGTGTGTATTGGGCTGCCATTGCTTCTTGGTGAAAGTCCGAAAACTTGCGCGAGTAGGTGCTTTGCTCATTCGGGTTAATCCCCGTAAATGAAGTGGTTGCCCTTGTGTGAGGCGTGCGTTGTTGTGACTCCGTATGGAACTTGTCATTTCCTAGCAAATCTGTGGCTTGGGTCTAGGGTAATGGGCAGGAGTCTATAGTTATCTTTATCTCGGGTGTGACAGTGTCGGTACATAGGAATCATTATCGGCTGTGTGAACCAAGTGGAAAATAACGTTTAGTTACTGTTGTTCTTTAACTGTTTGACGTTATTTGCATTGTTCAAAATGCATGGTTTTAATGATGGAAAACCATTTTGAGGCTCATGTGAGTCGGATGAAAACTTGGGGTTTTGAGAAATGAAATCGTTTTGAGGCTCGCGTGGTTGAGTTGATTTTTACGCTATGTGATTACATATCTTGCTTTACTGCATTATAGTCCGTTTTTATTGGGTTTCGGCTTACGTTATGGGATCTGTGCAAAACTTTTTCAGGTAGGCCTAGTCACGTAGGTTGATCTTGAGGTACCCGGAGGTGGTTGATGACAAGACTATTTTTGTTTTGTCCTTGTTAGGTAGTCTATACCGTTTGTATATGTTTCATGTTTGGATGTAACATGTTTTAGATTTGAAAGCCCGCGTAATGTAATTCTTATGGCCGTGGAGCCGATGTATGCATGATATATGAGAGAAAGACCATGGGTTGGTTGTTATTTTTCGTAGTTCATTATTACAGTTTTCGTTGGTTGGTATAACGTTTTACAAAAAAGGTTTTCGTTTGGTTTATGCTTCATTCAAACTCTTGTGCTTCGAGGGAGATTTTGGAACGGCTTAGGCTCCTTTTTAAAAGTTATTTCTTTACTCAAAATGTGTGTTTTGTTTCAAAGGCTTGGCTTTTGGGACCGTGACTATAGCCTCTTGGGCTACTCTTTTAAATTAAATAAATCCTCGATAGTGCGTTTTACAAAGGTTTTAACCTTGTTTTAGCGTTGTGGTTTTGACTTGTTTGTGTTTGGGTGTTTTAGTGGATTGTAGTATCCCAAAACGGTTGTTCGTTGGCGTTTCGCGTGACCCAGAGTTTAAGGTGTGACAACTTGGTATCAGAGCTCTGGGTTCGAATATCTAAGAGCCGTGGGAAGAGAGTGCGTCACCTTGTGAGGATGATTGCGTGTGCTTGATTGCATGTATTTTAGTGTTAATTGTTTTTATAACAAGAGCATGATAGCTTGTTGTGCATGTGGATGCCGTGTATATGTGAGTATGAAGGTTGGACCTTAGGATTGATTAGGCTGACCTTAGGGCATTTGGATTAACGAATTTGGAAGCCAAATTAGAAATGCGTTTGGCCGACGTATTTTCTGACAAGGAATCTAAGTAGGTTATCCAATTTGACATGTCTTTCTTGTCGGTTTTCCTTGGTATGTGTGATGTGTTTGCATAATCGTTATGGCTGTGTTAGCATGATTATGTGGTATGCGTTAGAAATAACATGATAGATCGACCTTAGGTTATTATGTTCTATATTTCCTTTATATATGAACTGCGTAACCTTGGAAAGGGTGAGACCGTGGTTTGGGTCTCAGATGTGCCACTCGGTTGCTGTTGGTCGCTAAAAGGCAAGGTTATGGGTTGAGTGTCGATCGCTTGGTGCATTGTGGAACTCGTTGGTGAGTTGGGGTTTTAGCCGTGTGAGGTTGGCTTTTGCTGGTAAACTGGTGAGTGTTGGTAGGAGCAGAGTTGTGTTCGGGTATAGTTGAAGCATGGTTAATGGCTTGATTTTGGTAGATGGCTCCTCTTGAGAGTGTGCTACTTGAAGTTGAAGTTGTGTTATGGATAGCCTGGTGAATAAGGGCAATGGGGTGTCGAACACCATGGGGAATCAGTTGTTATGATTGGATTTGTGGATGGACTTGTGGATAGTGATAATCCCTTTTGGGTAAGATTTGGTGTATGTGGTTTGGGTCGTGTGACGGATTGGGTACGTCGTAAGCCATACTATGTCATGAACCGTGTACTCAGGGTGGGATATAGACAGGAACGTAGTGGATGGGGGCGTAGAAATTCTTGGATGAGCGTATGTTGATATGGCGGAATGTAAGTGGTTCTGGGAATAATTTCTTGTTAGCGGGGTGTTATTGGATGTCAGAGTAGTGTCTGATGACTTGGACGTCATATACCTTACAGAGGTTTGAGAATTGAGTTACGAGTGAGTAAGTTCGAAGATATGGGGACGAGCATGAGTGGCAAATGCGCTGGGATAAGTATGGGTCGCGGTTGTGTTGGAATGTGTAAGGATTCAGGTTACGGTTCTAACATGCGATGAGTATCAATTCTGTGGGATTCCTACGAGAATGCAGGTTCGTGGTCTGGTTGTTATCTTAGTAATTAGGAGATCGTGTTTGGGAACCATGTTAGGTGCATAAGGTTCGAAGGGGCCGTAGAAGTGTTCGATAGTGTTGTTGGCTTAGTGCTGAGATGGTGTATCCTGAGTGATATGTCTAGAGGTTGTTTGTGTTCGACCTTAGGTTCAGACGTGGGTATGTTGTTTGCCCATGGAAACGAAGTGTGAAGTAATAAGTTTCAGCAGTGTATCGTGTGGTTTGACTGGCCTGGGACGATAGGCGAGAAATCGTGGGTTAAAATGTCAATGATCGATGTGTGCTTTGAGGGCGGAAGTGCGGAACACGTCTGTGTGGTCATGGGAGTTGTTAGTAACTTTGGATGAAAGGTCTCAGGATTGAATTTCCTTTGTTTAAAACCGTGCGCTTTCTATGTGAGTTGCTTGGATAGTGGGCTCGAGACCGTAACGTGGCTGTGGTTTGAATAATGGGAGTTAGATTAGTAAAGCGCAACCTTGTGAAGTGAGATTTTGGCGCGATGGGAATGTTGACTTGTCTCAGTGTATGACTGGTAACGAGCTTGTGGTCCTATGGGATGTATTGTACAAGGTATGTGGATGGATGGTGTTGATGTGTGTGCGAAGGAGGTCTGAAAGTTGAGAGCTTAGTATAACGGATGATCTGAGTATCATGATCGGATCGACGACAACTGTGTGACTATGGTCGAGGTGGCCTCAAGGTAGGATTTACAGGGTTCTTTGGAGGCCAAGTGTTGGTGAGTACTGGGAGTACGCTGAGGTTGGGTCATGGTTTCTTGTTAACCCTTTTCTTTTCTCTGGATAAAGAGAGTTTCCTTATGATGGTTATCTGGTGCGAGCTGTTTTATCTTGGTTGGATGTAGATGCCGAGAACTTGACTGATTCAGATTTGGTTGTATTCTGAGATTGTGAAAATCTTTGTGGATTTTGTATCCATGTTGTGATCCTTGGAGTTGTGCCTCGAAAACTTATATCGTCTGGATCAAGTGATTGTAAGACGGATTCTTCGTGGTTTCAACGGGTGGCTGATGAATATATGCATTTAAACGTTGTGCATGGTCGTGTGCTTTCCTAGATGTATAGCGTCTTTGTATGTGACCTGGGATCCGATTGCTCCCACGGTTGAGGACCGTAAAGAATTGCATGATTTGGTTTAGTATTATCTTACGGTGGAAGATCGTAAAAGAGTATGTATGAGTGTGGTAAACATAGTAGGTTATGGTAACCTAGTCAGAGTATAACTGGTTATGTATGATAGTTGAACCATTTGGGCTGTGTTCCCTGTGAGGTCGGGTTGGTAGACCAAGAATGCTTGTGTTTGTCCTTGTTGACGAGGGAGTTAGTGTTGAGACGTAGAGTTCTTTTCTGTAGTGATCAACTGAGAATCGTTAACCGTTGTGTGCAGTTTATTCTGGGTTGTGTGGGGGCATGGTTGTGCTTCTAGCTTTTGGCAGAGTGTGAATTTTGTTGGAACCGTGCGGCTTGGATATTTGCATGGTGGGTTTCTGATGACTTTTGTGAGTCTGGATTTGTATTCTGTTTGGGACTTGGAACTACTTAGAGTTCTTAGAGTCGAGGATTGATCGTCGACTGTGGTAAGTATTGTGTTTTGGCGTAACCGTTTGTTCGGATGGTGGTCTAGAGAATATGGTAAGGTATGAGTCAGGATATGAGTCAGGAAGGATTCGATATTTGAGAAGTCTTGGTTGGCATGGCCTGTTTGGACCGACATGATTATTTGGTGTGGAACGGAAGGGCCGTGATGAGTTTTGTATAAGAAGAAATTGTTAAGTGTAAGACGCAAGTCTTGGTTGGTTACTTGACGGATTAGTCTTGGGTTTGAATATCCTACTATTGTAGATTTAAGGGATCGATGTATGTGTTATGAGTTTGAGGTTGATGTCGGATGACGGTGATCATGTCTGATTTGCGGTTGATTTGTAGACTTAGAATCAGTGATCTAATGGCGAGACGCTGAGTTGTGTAGTGATGTGCTGTTGCACGGGAGATATGATTAGGTTTGTGTAGGTTGTTGGATGCCTATGAGATGTTCTGTCTGCGTGGCGTGTCTAGTCTAAGTGACTTGTTGGGGTCAGGTGATTTTGTGGTTGTGATGCCGGGTTGGTTTTCGGTTGTGTGGAATCTTGTCATGGATAATGGCAGGACACCTAGTGTTTCTCCAGGATGAGAATCGTGGTTCGTGATGGGAGGTTGAAAAGAGAATGAAGGTTTATATGAAGTGCATTCTTTGGTATTCCAAGTGAATTGAGTGAGCTTTTCTCTGGAATCGGGTGTTTGTGTTGTTGCTCGTGGATGAGCATTGTGTCAGCTACGTAATGGTGTTGTTAGCATCAGCAGGGTAGCGATGTGGTATCAAAGTGGGTGGTCATTAAGAGATCGTCAGAACGTGAGTAAGGTTTGTGTGTGGAACATGTGGCTTTGTGTGACCGGTGTTGGGGTTTGACGTCGTGTGTTTGGACTTGCGAGGATAGTCCTTAGTGTGCTTTGTGAGGTGCGATTGGGCTAGTATGTGGCTGTGAACACGGGGTGGTAGTTTCTATGTCCTGAAGTAAAGAGTGTTTGGGATCAAGTTCCATGGTGGATTGGTCTTGTGTGAGGCATTTGTTGCTGGAGTGGATTGTGTTCGATGAGAGTTATGTTTCGAGGTGTTAGGAGTGTGAATTGGATCTTGATCCGGTGTTTTATGGATGACAGTAGTGTCAGTAGGATTTGCACGTGCGGGCAGTCTGTATGGAGGTTGATTCTTCAAAGACATGTCTACCTTGTGTGACGGCAGTCTGGGGTTTCAGTTGCTTGGGCATTTCTGCTGTTGTGCGGTGTTGCTGGGTTTGCATCAGAGATGGTTGATGGTTGATGGTTGATGGTTGATGGGATGGTGTCTGGCCTGAGTTTCAGCGTTGAATTTTGAGAATGAAATTCCTTTAAGAGGGGGAGAGTTGTGGGATCCCGACCTGTTTTGTTTTAAAATGATTTAAGTGTTGATGGAGTTGGATTTAACTCTTGACCTTGGTGATGTTTTCGGTGTATATTTGGGCCAATACATGGACACTGGAAAAGTTTCGTGAAATTCCATTGGTGGTTCAGTCGACTGAGGGTGGCAATCCAGTCGACTGAGTTGAGTCGGTAGTGGTTCAGTTGACTGATGGGAATGGCTCAGTCAACTGACCTGTGGTGGCAAAAAGTTTTTGAGATTCCAATAGCCTTTCAGTCGAGTGAACTGGGAGATTCAGTTGACTGACTTCCTGTGTTTGGGCGTAGCTTATAAATATCAACTTTTTGGAAGATATTTTCAGATCTTTGTTTCTTCTTGGCTAAGTTTCCTCTTATACACAAAACCTCCACCTTTTCTCTAGTTTTTGGTGGGCCTGGGACTTGGTTTTTAACAGTCGGATAGCAGATCCTTAGTATCCTTGCTGGGAGCTTTGCGTTCATCCGGTCAGAATCTCGTTTCGTCGAGGTTCATTTTTCGAGGCGTCCAGTTTTTGACTCAATGAGGTAGGATCTAAGACTATCTTGTCTTTAATGGGTGCTACGTGCAATTATATGTTTTTTTACTGTTGAAAAATGCTATAAATGTTGATTTTTATGTTTAAACCATATTTGTTCAGATAAAAAGCATGTTTGGCACTTTTTCTTGGTTTATTACATGTTGTGGACGCGTGGATGTTTGTAGTTTTCAAAAAGGTGGTTTGAAAACAGAAAGATTTATGAAAAATCTTGAAAATCGTGTTTTAAAAGTTTGGAGCTAACATTTAGGGTTGAGTCTTGGTTTTTGAAATGTTTGTTAGAAATGTTGGAAATATTTTGAAAATGTTGTTTGATCTCTATGATTAGTGGATGACGTGGCGGATGGCCATTAGATCTTTTTATACATGATTAATGTATAATTGTTTAAGTGTTTTCGTAGTTGAGCTATGTGTTGATTTTTAATTATTCGATAGATGTACCGTGACAGTGCGTGTGTATTGGGCTGCCATTGCTCCTCGGTGAAAGTCCGAAAACTTGCGCGAGTAGGTGCTTCGCTCCTTCGGGTTAATCTCCGTAAATGAAGTGGTTGCCCTTGTGTGAGGCGTGCGTTATTGTGACTCCGTATAGAATTTGTCATTACCTAGTAAGTTTGTATGGCTTGGGTCTAGGGTAATGGACAGAAGTGTATAGTTTTTACCTTTGTCCCGGGTGTAACAGAGTCGGTACATAAGAATCATTGTTAGCTGTGTGAACCGAGTGAAAAATAACGTTTTGTTACTGTTGTTCTTTAACTGTTTGACGTTATTTGCATTGTTTAAAATGCGTGATTCTAAGGATAGAAAACTGTTTTGAGGCTCGTGTGAGTCGGATGAAAACTTGGGGTTTTGAGAAGTGAAGTCGTTTTGAGACTCGCGTGGCTGAGTCGATTTTTATGCTATGTGATTGCATATCTTGCTTTACTGCATTATAGTCTGTTTCTATTGGGTTTCGATTAACGTTGTGGGATTTGTGCAAACCTTTTTCAGGTGGGCATGGTCACGTAGGTTGATCTTGAGGCACCCGGAGGTAGTTGATGACAAGACTCTTTTTGTTTTGTCCTTGTTAGGTAGTCTATACCGTTTGTATATAGATCATGCTTGGATGTAACATGTTTTAGATTTGAAAGCATGCATAATGTAATTCTTATGGCTATGAAGTCAATGTATGCATGATATATGAGAGAGAGATCATGGGTTGATTGCTGTTTTCCGTAGTTCATTATTACGGTTTTTGTTGGTTGGTTCAACGTTTTACAAAAAGTGTTTTCGTTTGGTTTATGCTTCATTCAAACTCTTGTGCTTCGAGGGAGATTTTGGAACGGCTTATGGTCCTTTTTAAAAGTTATTTCTTTACCCAAAATGTGTGTTTTGCTTCAAAATCTTGGCTTTTGGGGCCGTGACCGTAGCCTCTTGGGCTACCCTTTTAAATTAAATAAATTCTCGGTAGTGCGTTTTACAAAGGTTTTAACCTCGTTTTGGCGTTGTGGTTTTGACCCGTTTGTGTTTGGGCGTTTTGGTGGATCGTAGTATGCTAAAACGGTTGTTCGTGGTCGTTTCTCGTGATCCAGAGTTTGGGGCGTAACATGCTCAAGGGAATAACTTATCATTACCAGGATCAAGAACATGCACAAAGGCAGTACAACCAAAAACACGAGGAGTGAGTGAGAAAGGTGGAAAGTTAGGAGATAACAATGAAAAGGGAGACTGGCGATCAAGAACAACGGAAGACGTGCGATTAATCAGATAACAAACAGTAAGAACAGCGTCACTCTAAAAGTGTTTTGGAACTTGTGCATGAAATAATAAGGTACGATCAACATCTACTAGATGACGGTAGATGACGGTGCTTGCGTTCAACAACGCCATTTTGTTGCGACGTGTAAGCACAAGTCGTATGATGAATAATACCACGATCGACACAAAAGGAAGCAATAGTAGACTGCAATATTCTAAAGCATTATCAGATCGAATTTTGATGCGCTTTCCAAATTGAGTAAAAACTTCATTATTGAATGTAGAGAGAGCATGAGGTAATTCAGACCGGTGTTTCAACAAAAAGAACCAAGTCATACGAGGGTAATCATTAACAAAGATAACAAAATAAGAATATCCACCTGCACTTGGAGTTCGAAAAAGATCCCAGATGTCCGTATAGACAACATCGAAGGACTTGGACTGACGATGATGGCTATGACTCGGAAAGGAACTACGGTGATGCTTGTCTAATTAACACGCACTTGAAACTGGACACAGGAGGTAAGTTGGGGATGGCCAACTTAAGCTTAACTACTGAAGGATGGCCTAAGCAAAAGTGCCACTGAAGAGGTAAAATGGTAGCACTTAAGGCGGATAAAGTATGGGAAGGATAATTAAGAATCAATGTCAAGATAATAGAGTCCGTTCTTCTCATGCCCCGAAGCAATCATCTTCTTGCTCTTGAGGTCCTAAAAGACACAAGAAATAGGAGAAAAGGTTACAGAACAATGCAGAAATTTAGAAAATTGACTAACTGATAACAAGTTAAAGGAAAAATCAAGAATATAAAGACTAGAAGGTAAGGCCAAAGAAGGAGAGGGATGAAGGTAACTAATCACGTTAGATAATTACTTATGTATCTTAGGGTCGTTTTGTAATTAGCTTGGTTAGATTGGTGTCTTTTATATAAATATTGATGTGGTGTAAATGTTGAAGTTAAGTCTCATTATTTTTCAAATAATATATTCTTTTGTCTTTCTCTCTTCTTCTTTCTTTCCCCCTTTAATATTAAATCGCTATTTTACTATTCAACTTGGTATCAGAATTATAATTTTATGAGGTCTTTAGTTCAAGTCTTTTGATATATTTCCCTATTATATTAGTTGTGCACTTTGTGTGTTGATGCATATATTTAGTTTATTCGCCTCTTTACGTGCGAGACAGGGTCGCACGTGAGGGGCAGTGTTGAATAACTTAATATACATTGTTGGACCCATTTCTTAACAGTTTAAGCTTTTGGGACAATTGGTGACTTAACAGTTACCAAGCGAGGCCTAGAGATACAATTTTGGAAAATTGAACTAGAATTTATTTTTTTTTTGGTTATCATTTTCATGGAATGCTTCTTAAGTATGCCTACATCATCAACTCTCGTACTATTGGGACGGTGATTTCTTACCAAAATCATAATGAGAAGGTTTTGACATTAATCCCTTCCTTTTTCCAACTACTCTTGATATTTGTTACCAGCTGGCTTAGTGCTCCATCACATTAATTTTTCTTGCAAAATCTTTTTAAAATGCCTTTTCGTTTGTCCATACTAGCAGTGAAACCATTCTATACTGAATTTTAAAAACTAGAAAAAGAAAACTTTGAGAAAAGTTTTGGGTTGATTTAAGGTCAATTTTTTTCCCTAACCCCTATATAGACATGGGTTGATTTAAGGTCAATTTTTTTCCCTAACCCCTGTATAGACATAACACTCAAAAGAGTCTAGCACTTTTGACTTTTTTTGTGGATATAAATATTTCATGGGTCTGCAGGAAGTTACCTCTAATGTTATGACTACAAATAAAAAACCCCTAGAATTAGGGTTTTGGAAATCAGTGAATGGGTCTTATTTAACAATCTTATATTACTGGATTTAATATTTCCATGTTAACTAATAAAAAAAAACCTATATGAATAATTAATTTTCTTTTTCTTATTTGTTGCCATTACCTTCATATTTCAATTTAGCTTGCCCGGGAGAAAAAATAATGATTATGCTCTTGAGTTTTAGATATAGGAATTGCTGATATTTTTAAAATTAAAAGACAGTCAATTTAGTCAATGGTTATAAGACATGGGTATTAAAGATAAATGATTAAAAAAAGAAGTGTCAATATTTGAATAATACCGCCTAACTGTGATCTCAGGTAATATAACGAACATATAATCTCTTGGGGAAGGGTTTTTTGATTTATTGTTCTGGAAGGACTGTAATTTAAAAGCATTTAAAACATTACTGTATATGTAAAGAAAGAATCAATTCTGACATAATGTTTTTTTCAGCTTTCCTTACATATATCATACCAAGAGCTAATGAAATTTAAAAATGTTTTCATATTAATTAAAGAACCAATAATAAAGAGACATGTGTATTGCTATATTTTGCAAATACGAAATTAGGAGAAAAAAATAGTGGAAGCTTTCAATAGTAAGACCCAACACTATATTGTAATAATATATACTATGAATGGGCTTCATGAAAGACTTTATTCTGGGATGTCTGATGCGAGTCTTTTTATATGGCTTGGGACCATGTAAAAAGTTAGTAGTCAAAAAACTGCAACGACAGCATGTGCGTTTAAATTTACGAATGCTGCGTATTCCACATCAACAAAAACATGCTGTAAATAATAAAGCCAGTAATGATCCATTAATACTTGATGCAGAGGTGGTTTAAGCTCAACAAGAGTCAAGACCCATAGGTCATGAGCCAATCATTATCCTATATAGTGTCCAATATAAAGTAATAAATTACTTGCCTAATCAAACCAAATTTGCAAAATCTTAACAACTGGTGGTAATTAAAAGGCAAATGTTGCAAATTAATAGGGAGTATGGCCTATAATATTAACTGAACTGAAGAATGACAATGGTGGAAAACGTACAAGAACAACTCATTCTTCTGTGTTTTTTCTTCGTTTGGAAACCTGTGTTACTAATTTTACTCATGGAATTCTACTATGCGTAATATACAAATCTGAATACACTTTTCGAAAGAGTATCTATGTTGTATCAGTGTACTTGAAGTTTTACTGCAACATGGAGGTGATGAAGAATTTGAAACTTTAGATGTAAAAAGAATCAGCCAGTCGGTATTACAATAGAGGGGAGCTTTTAACCTATCTAGACAGGGTGCAGTTGGCAGTTAATTGAAGTACTACCTACATCTCCTTTTTTGTCCACTACTCAATTACAAGAAAATCCAAAATTTTATGGACAAAAGCATTGAATGCATTTAACCTAATCAATTTAGTCTTAATTATATTGTTCCTTATTTTGCTCTAGTAAATGCATTCACATTCATCTAAATAGGATACTACTGTAAAATTCTAGGATCAAGTGCCTTGGCTTAAGATGGACAACTATCTTGGGGCATCCCAAAGTGGACTAGTGGACCAAAAAATGTGATCCAGGGAATAAAGTTCTTACCAAAAGAGGGAGAATTGAATGGAATATATGAGTAGATACAGTCAACTATCATTATTTCTTAAAAGTACAAAAATTCTCAGTAGTATTCTTCTACCAAGAGAACAATAATGACAAGTGATATGCTTGTTAGCAAGAATGTGTAAGAAGTATTTACATGCATATACTTTAAATTGGAATATACTGGTTTCTTGCTTTGCTGGTTTTTTTCCGTTCAATAAAATTTCTCAATCTGCAGGCTATTTAGAGAATTTTGTGGTCCTTAGCTCCAAAAGTGAGAGAAATGCATTTGGTGTTTGTCAATTATAGATCTTTTTAAGTTTCTTTGGAGTATATTTATTTATTTAATTTTTTTTTTTGCCTTTTTTGATCTGCATTAGATGTGATGCATAGCTGTGGAGTGGATGGCTTTTAAAATGAGGAAATATTACGGAGATTTCTCTTTCTATTTTTCATTTTCCTGATTGTATTTTAAATTAATCAGTTGATCCCCATCAATTATCCTTGAGCTTGATTCCACCAGTGAAGTCTTGATTGGTTGATCTGCTTTTGTAATTTGTGGTTGACCCGCTCCTCCTTCCATGGGTTTAATGATCAAGGCTGGAAGAGTTTTGGATTCAAAAACACTTTAGATCGGTTTTGATTTAGTGGCAGTTGATTCTTTATTCTATACTTAGCTCTTACAAAATATGTTTTGTGACTGACAGCTATGTGACCAAGAATTGAATCTGAAGAGGCAGTATAACAGCTAATCAAGTTGGACATGACAATTAGAGATGGCAGCTTCCAAATGCGCTAATTAATTTTCAATTAGTTATTTATTGTGGGAACAACGCAACAACACAGATGCAGTATTATTCCAATGTGGGAGATTGGATCTCATGTTATCTTATAGCTACAGAAGAAGAGTAAGCTGTTTATGGTCCACCAAGTCCCTAATTCCTTGCGAAAGGATGGCCACAACCAATGGGGTGAAAGGACTGTTATAGTACTTCTGTCTTTGATGAACTAGTGAATGGAAGCCTTGAATATTCTGATGAAATAGAATCCTGGATGTGGATGGGAGAGGAAAGAAGAAAACACAACGGTAGCCTAGAGGGAGAAGGAAACAAAGGAATAGACAAGCAGCATTGACTAAAAGCATAGAGGAGAGGGAAATAATCGTGAGAGTGCAACACAAGGGAATTTGAGGATAAGTTTGACGATGTTGAGTCTTTATGGGATAAAGTGCGCTATTTATCTTCATTTTGGGCTTTGGTTTCTCATCCCTTTAAGAAGATTCTGTTGTCTTTGATTTGTGGAAATTGCAGTGCTGTGTGTGACTGCATTTTACTTTCATAGACTTCTCGTCCCCTTTTCTTTCTGTATTTTCATATTTTATCAATAATATTTTATTGTTGCTTATCCCCGAAAAAAAAGAAGAAAAAACAGTATTGAGCATGGGCACAGGAAAAACCAAACTATAGAGTTATATTTCTCCCTTGATGTATATCGAGAGAAGGAGAGAGAGGATGGGAGAAAGGCTCATTCAATATTTTTCCACCGTTGTATGTTGATACGTAAAGAGGCTTATTTATGGGCCCAACAAACCCTAACAGTTTTATGCTTTTAGCATTTATCTCACTGAACATTGTAACCCTGGTCCCTGAGTACAGTATTATTGCTGAACTCCTTAGTACTTCAAATATGGAAACATTTGTTAGATATTGTGAATCTCTCACGATAATTGTGACTAGTGACTATCAATGTGATCAATTTCTGATCTTGTATTCTTCATCCCAAATAGGGGACATTAGGGAAGCTACTCTGATTTTCTTTAGTCACAAACCCTAACAGTTTTATGCTTTTGAATGTATCTTACTGAACATTGTAACCTTGTGTCAAATATTATTGCTGAATTCATTAATTTTCAAATAGGGAAGCATGTGGACGATCTTGTAAATCTCGTACGATTATGTGACTGGTGACTACCAATATGATTAAATTGTGATCTTATATGCTTCATCTCAACTAGGGCTCATTAGGAAAGCTACTCAATGGTTTTCTTTAGTCACGATGGAGAGTTAATCTCTTTCATTTGCCCATCTCAAGTTTCATATTTAGAAGCGTATTAAAAAATTTATTACAAAATAAACACAAATAGATGGCAGTTTTTGTCTCAATTGAGTGAATTTTGAATTTGCTGAATTATAGAAGTGCTTCTGTACACCAATAGGCTTGGTACATACCATATTAGGTATACTAGCATTTAATGGATATAATTTAATAAAAACCGAAATGGGAATCTGAAGTGGGAAATTGATGAATAACAGGGAGGGCTGTGATTGTTTGGTTATACCTTTCTTTAGTAGTGAGTTGTCAATGCCCTTTTCACTTAGGAGCAGTGTAAGAATTAGTTTAGGTTTCTCTCTTATGTTTTAGAGGTCTAAAAAATTGTAGTGGATAAAATAATGTAGGATTATGTGTTTGGAAGAAATAGAAGTCATAACTTATAAGACAGGGCCCAATTGGATCCCTTAGTTCGTGGGAGGTGCTGGGTAGAAGAATGCTTGTTGTTAATGCCTAGAACTGACGTTTGTGTCTGTTGTTTACAACTCATTGTTGGTGTTTGGCATTGCTAAAACTAGTAGCTTATAGATTGTATCTTGTAACAGAAGTTGTGAGTGCTTGGTAAAAAATGTAGCTTGTAGCTGAAGTAGAAGAAAAAATAGTTATAGTTTCTAAAAAAAGTTGTGGGCATTTGGAAAAAATTGTAGCTTATAACTAAAACTAGTAGTAGGAAGCTAAAAGCTATTGCTAGTAACTTTGGCAAACACCCCTACAATAAAACGGTCATTTGTATGATTCCGCTGATTATGGATACCATGTAGGGAATCTTCTTAGCCTCCAGTTTCACATTCCTTGTAATGTCCCATATACCTTAGGCATTGGAACCCTGGGAAGTTTTCGCCCATTTGCAGCCTATTTCCCATTAATTTGATGTTTGTTATTTGGTGCAGAAATACTCGTTTACTCTTTCAGGTGGCAAAGACAAAATGAATTGATACATTCTTGGATCATTATATTATTGAAGGCTACCCTAAGGGATAGTATAGAAAAAGATCTATTGTGCTGAAAGAATTATGGTCTTCAATATATATTGATATGGTTCTATTCTCGCTTGAATCTGTCTCTCTTGGTGTCTTGGGAGCGAAGAGGGTTCTAACTTCTAAGTCTCTTTACTAATGAAGCATTTAAGTAGCACGTTGACTTATTTTCCATAAATGCCGCTGCTTTTGTGTTCAGTTATTTATTTATTTATTTATTTCTTTCTTATTGAGATTTTTTTTCTTCTTCAAATGGATGGGATCACCCTTGAAAACTATTCTCTTTTTGTAATGCATACACTTGCCATTGGAAACATTCGGAGCATCAGATATCATAGGATTAGGTATGGTCATGATGTAGAGATAATTATTGTTGTTTATAAATTCATCTTTAGTGGTATGTGGTGAATAAAAGATCAGAGTGTTTTCTTCCTCATTTTTTTTTTTGGGGGGGGGGGGGGAATTCTTTTTGAAATCTGCTTTTCTATGTTCTTTATGATTTCTTTTCAAGAGAATGTATTCTACTGGTTCTAAAGCATGGGGATGACATGGTCTTGAAAGCGTTTGAAATAGGTTTTTTTATTTTTTATTTTTTTGCCACATCTTGTTTTTGGATTTTAGTCTTGGGCTTGATAACGACCTCCTGTAAAGGCAGTGTTGGGTGCCTATAATACTCTCCAAAAGTTAGGTTTTGTTGGGCTGCTGGATAGTGGTGTTGGTAGTTCAGTGGTTGAATGTCACAGAAGCAAAACTTCCAGTCGATGATTTGTTTTTAAGATGGATGCATTATTGGTGGGGTGACTCTCTTATTCCTTGCTGTTGGGTCGTATGCTTTGGTATTATTGTTCTCTCTTCTGGTTGTGTATAGAGTTTGTCCAGTCCTTTTAGTTGGAGTTGTTAGTTTGATGAATTGTTCTGGCAAGCATGCTGAGTTTGAGAGTAGCAGCAATTCCTTCTTGTTTGGAGCATTTTGAAGGAGAGTACCACTGGAGAAATCCTGGTGATCTAAAGCTCGCATTTTTTAGAGGTAAAGTCTTCATGCCATGTTTCGTCCATTTATATTATCAATTTATCATATGCTTTTTACTTCTTTTTTTTTTTTCATAAGCCCTCGTATCTGCTTCACCTTTTCATTTTTCATTTTTGTTTTGGATTTTTCCACTAGGAGATGGTTTCAGGGTTGTAAACATTGGAAGGCATTTTATTTTTCTGTTTTTTAAATTTTTTCCACTAAGTGATGGTTTCAGACTTGTAAACATTCGGCCGGTGCTATTAAGTTGGTATATTTATCATGCATGAGGTTAATATGGACAATTAGACTGTTCAATAGTGTCTCATAGAGAACGCCTCCGCCCAGTTGGTCGAGACCTCTGTTGTCAAAATCTTACGATTCAAAATATGTATCGTACAATTCGATACATTAAATAGGTAAATCGATACGTGATGCATATCGTATCTTATGTTAACTCGTATCTTACGATATACATACGATACATAATGCGATATGTGGTATATGATATATGATTCGATACATATGATACATTAATACTTAATTTTTTAAGTAATTTAATTTGTAAAAATAAATATTATTAGAAAGTTTTGCATTGTTAAGATATTTAGAGTATTTTCTTTTAATATTTGTTTGCTTTCATAAATATCTACTCATCTAATATCAAGTATTTTACAACATTGATTTATGTCCACTAA
>JAUMHN010309664.1:0-18390 GCA_032360265.1 Heliamphora ciliata
TAAATTAATAAATTAAATTTTATGTTACTTATTTTTGTATTTAGTAATTTTTTATTTTTTAATTAAAAATTTTTAAACAATATTTTGTAATTAAACAAAAAAAAAATAAAAAAATAAAAAACACTGTTTTGAACAGTGTTTCCGTCATAAGTTAACGGAAGTTAACTATTTGGGTCTAAGTGTTACAAAAATAAAAATGCAAAGGGTGTACGTGATATTTCAGATAATAGAGGGGGTGTCAGTGTTATTACCCTAAAATGCAGGGGGTGTAAGTGTAATTTACCCATAAATTTTTTACAATTATGGCAAGGCAAATATATATAAGAACAAGTATACATGTGCGTGATGCAAATAAATGCGATGCAACCAATTTAATTTTCTAATCTAATTTAAACTTAAGTTATTCTAGGTTCTCCCAAACCGAGGTGAACCATCTTAAACCCTATGATCCCAACTACGCTGACCAAGTCTACCGATTGACAAAGAGCGTTCCTCAAGCCGTAGGATGACTACGTAGCGGACTAAGTGTTCACCCGGGTCATCACTGACGGCAAGGGCATGGACAGATCAACACTTCAGGCTCTCGACTCTCAAGTCAAGGTCAAACACGAGATTACAAAATTTAACTCCTATTATTACGCCATCCGATTCGTCTTCACCAAAATAAAAATATCACAACAATGTGCATTTAGCACTTCGGGCAAAAATCTCCCAAAACAAATCCGGACATATAGCCAATATCACAAGATTCCCAAATATCCAAATTTTTAAGAATTCCAATTTCATCAATTCAAGTATCAAGCCTAAGGTTCAATTTCATTCTTCTAAAAAATATAAATAAATTCGGTGAACCCCGTAAACCTAACCCAATGATGACATGATATGATATATACAACTGCTATTTACAATTCACCGGTACAAATTGATCATGACTTAGGGTAAAATGACATATATATACTTTGCATGGAATTGTAAAATTATGAGCATGGAATACTAGTATATGAAGCATGAATTACAACTTATAAAAACATAGATTCAATTTAGCAATATGAATTCTAATCATCAATTAATTACTCTTATCACTAATCATCCAATATAACTTAATTAAAGCCTCTACTTTAAGTCCCATATCATAACATGTTATTATACACTTATCAAAAATTAAGATAAATGTTCAAGCGTTAATTTAAAAGTATAATAGTGTTTTGGGGTACCTAGATATGGAGTTAAGTTTTGATTTTTGGACACCATTTAGAAAAAAATATTTTTTTACAATTTTTATGTTTAACACTAAGGTCAGATCCTTGGGTAAATAGGTCATTTATTTCAATTCAAATAAAACAATTCAGCACTTTATAGTGAAAAGTATAGAATTTAGGCCTTAGTTGGTCTCGGCTTTGGGACATCAAATCAATGGCAATGGGTCTGATGTTTGGATATGTTTCAGCTTAAGGTGTTCCCTACAAGTTTTATGTTTTGTGCTAAGGCTAGTTGTTTGTAAGAAGTTGATGATTTTATCCATTTTATAAAACGGGTTCAGTTAGTTATAAAAGGTTCAGCAGAATCTATTTTCAACAGAGAATGCATAAATCTTTTGGGGGACCATCCGAGGCTATTTAGGTCTGATTTTTGGTCATTAAAACGTTTGATATGTTAACTACAGTTTTCATCAAAACCACTTTTGGATTTAGTCACTAAAAACATAGGTTTTGGGTCATGCAAAAACATGTGATAAAGAGCTTTGTCAGTCACAAATTTACAACAGTAGTTTTGAGGAAGGTTTGACCTATCAACACTTCATCTTTTAGGCTCATTTCCGGTGGACAGCAAGATCAACATATTGTTTACAAATTTCATGTTTTAACCTAAGCTCGGGTCTCATTCTAACCTAAGGGTTTTACATTTTCAATAAAGGGTAACCCGAATCTGACACTCTTTAGTACAAATGGTGTATCTCAAGTTCTACCAAATGAAATCACTGCAAACCAAATTTGTATGAAATATAACATAAATATCTAGGTATGGACATAAAAATAACACTTAGATTATTTTTCTACAATTAGTTATGATAAATCAAAGTTCGGGGCAGAAAGTTAAAACAACCAGATAATCAGGCCCTTTCGGGTTTTTGTATCCTAGCTGTTGACATGTTAAGATTTTATTTCTTTTCTTTGCATGAATGTACTTTATACATATAAATCAAAGCTTAAAACACATACAAGTTGTTAAACTCAATAATAGCCACATGCAACGTACCTAAAGTCATACTAAACACAAACAGCCCATGTTTTTCCATCACAACGCCTTTTTATTTGATATTTTGATTCTTATTCTTGTTTGCGTTTAAGAGATGAGTTGAAGAGGATTTTTGTGTGAGGTTAACAGATGGTTTAGGAGTTTACTTGTTTTGAAGATCTAATGGTGAAAGGATGGAAGAACTTGGCTTTGTATGCACTAAAGATCTTCTAGCTTCCTTGCTCCTTCTTTTTCTTTCTACTTCTTTCTTTCTCTCTTTCTTTTTCTCCAAGAACACTAAGAAAATTTTTTGAACTCTCTCTCACTAAGTTGCATGAAAATATGAAGGAGAGGAGAGTGGGTTTAGGTCATGGTTTTATAGAAAAATTGGCAGTGGAACTCATTATGGTGGTGTAAGTCTTTAATTTAATTTTCTTAATTTCCATTTGTTGCATGGATTGGCTATAGTCTTTTGACACTTACAATTAGATATGGCAGCTAGGGTATTCAACTGGGACAAGTTTTGGGAACGAAAATTTGATTTTGTATTAATTTTGGGGTTTAATCTAGGTTTGGGTGCTAAATTATGCAAGAAAATGCCTAAAATATTAATTTTGTGTATTTTTTTGGTGTCTTAACTTACTAAAACTTATTATTTTAGTATGTTTATGATTGATTTAGTATTTTCATGAATTATCATAATTTTTATAACAATTGATTAAATAGGTATAAGCTTTTAAGTAAAGTTAAGTTAGTTTGATAAAAATTGACTTTTTGACTTATTTATTGTGTAGGAACTTTAAATAATAATTTATTTACTTTTGTTGACCTATATTATTATATAATTATGTATATTATTTATTTAAAAATCTTGGGTCATAATAATGCTTAATTTGTACAAATTCTTCTCATTTTGAGCTTAAAAAGGCAAAAAGTGACTTTTTGGGTACATATCCCAAGGTAGCTGGCCATTTAAGGGTATTTTTGTTATTTTTGTTATTATTTTATCTCTTGTTACTTAATTATATCTAAATATCTAATTTAAAGTGTCCGTGTGTCAAAATTTAAATTTTTAAGATTTTTTGCTGTACTATGGCAAAATGGCCATTTTATCCTAATTATAAAAAAAATTTATTTTTAACCTTATATTTCATGTTATTTACTTATTTTAGGATATTAGGAGTCTTATCTGGGTATTAGGACTTTGCCTCTGAGTATTTGGTCTTTTTAGGTTTTTCGGGCCAAATTAGGGTTTTCGATTTAATTAGGGTTTTCTATTTTTTTTGTGACCTAAGATCTCATTGTCTAACCATCGCTAATATTACGGGTTGGGCTGGATTTTTACATGAGTCATTATCAATAGGGTTGTTACAACTAGGGTCCGGACTGTGTTGTTACAGATATCTTGCTCATCGAAAACGATGTAGATGTGTTATTTTCGGTAAAAGTATAGTTATCTGGGCATTTGATGTGAAAGACTTAGGA
Organism: Heliamphora ciliata; assembly: GCA_032360265.1. NCBI lineage: Eukaryota > Viridiplantae > Streptophyta > Magnoliopsida > Ericales > Sarraceniaceae > Heliamphora > Heliamphora ciliata. The sequence continues at coordinate 3,721 of JAUMHN010309664.1, forward strand.
GAAGCCAGTCACATCATTGGGATCAAGTTTTTTCGAGTTCGAAAATAAAGGATGTGGGGCTTATCACAAGTAAAGTATACCGATGACATCCTTACTCGTTTTAGCATACAGGATTCTAAGAAAGGGTTTTTTCCTTTCAAGTATGGAATCACTCTATCCAAGGATCAGTGTCCAAAGACACCTGATGAGATAGAGGAGATGAAAGTAGTTCCTTATGCTTTGGGAGTAAGAAGCCTAATGTATGCTATGCTTTGTACCAGACCTGACATCTGATTTGTCGTTGGCGTGACTAGCAGATATCAATCTAATCTAGGGCAGGAGCATTGGACTGTGGTAAAAAATATAATCAAGTGCCTGAAAAAAACTAGGGATTATATGTTGATTTACTAGGCAGACAGTTTAGTTCCTTTGGGGTACACAGACTCAGACTTTCAGTCAGACAAATAAGTTAAGCGGAATGACTTAAGAAATTTTAAGGAGCCAATTAAATTAAATTGTTAATAATTAAATTTAATTGACGGGTATCGAAAGTCTTAACATGGGGGGACGACTTAAGCATTTAATAACAGGAGCTCGAATAATCGGTTTTGAGAATATGGCTGGGAGTGGAATTACGAATCTTTAGTGGTATGAATTCTAATTTATATTTTTATGAAATTACCTCCGGGACAGGTAGATTTTCATAATTACATTAAAAACCCAAGTCATATTTACTCTGCAGGTCCCTGTTGTAGCCTTATATATATGCGGTTATGCTAAACATCTTAAGTCGTCTTTCAATACTAGGGTTTCCACGTATTCCCTATTGTGATTAGTTTAGCAGGTTTAAGTTCACAAAGGATCGTAGCCCACTCTGTTTGTGACTCGCATCGGAAATACAGTAGAAGACTTGATTAGGATTTCAACTCGAAGGATTCACATTCGTGATGGTTGCAGTAACCAAAATTAATTTACCAGATTTTGAAATGTATAATCCCGAATCTAACTTTGGGAGTAAGGGACTTATTTTGATCGTTCGATATCAAAAAGTTTTAATCTTGAGCATGTTTCAGCAATTGCCCGTTCAGTAATTTTTTATCGAAAAATCGTATTCAAATCAGTGATCTTGGCAGTTTTTCTCCAACAATTAAAATCCCAAAACCCGAACTTAAAATTGCTCTCTGTTACAGATCGATCAATCGGTCCCTCGCTGGGCAGCACTCTAAGAAACGACCGATTACATATAATCCAAATTTTGTTCAACACTTTGAGACTTGTTCAAACAACTCATGATGATTAATCTTACGCATAAACGAGCACATAATTATTATCAACGCTCAAAACCATGATCAAAATCTAAATTCTTTCTCGAAATTAAACGTTCATAACAAATTTTAATTAATCTTTTGAAATTACATGGGGTCGGGTCCCTACAACCTCCCCCACTTAGGAAATTTCATCCCCAAAATTAGACATATATCAAGAATTAAACAACTCGAGATACTTCTCACGAACTTCTAACTCTCGCTCCCTCGTGGCATCTTCAATGCTGTGGTGAAGCCACAAAACTTTCACATACGCAATGGTCCTCCCTCGCAGAACCTGTTCTTTTGTTTCAAGGATCCTCACCGGTCTTTCCTCATAGGTAATATCATACTCTACTTTCAACTCGGTCCAATCTAAGACATGAGATGAGTCTAGCTCATACTTGCGCAACATAGACACATGAAAAACATTATGCGCGGATGCTAGCTGTGGTGGTAAAGCAAGGCAATAGGCCACCTCTCCAATCCTATCAAGGATCTCAAATGGCCCGATAAAATGCAGAAATAGCTTTCCATTCTTCCCAAACCACATCAAACCCTTTCGTGGCGAGACCTTAAAAAACACATGGTCCCCCACCTCAAATGCTAACAGTTTCCTCCTCTTACCTGCATAACTCTTCTGACAAGTCTGCGCGGTCACTAAGCGTTTACAGATTGTGACAATCTTCTACGTAGTCTCTCATACAAGCTTAGGCCCTAACACTTTCTTTTTCCCAATGTCTGCCCAATAAACGAATGACCAACAAGGTCTACCATACAAGGCCTCAAAAGGGTGCCATCTCAATGCTCAATTGGTAGATGTTATTATAGGCGAACTCTACTAAAGGCAAATGGTCTTTTCACAACCCACGAAATTCTAGCACACATGCTCTCAACATATCCTCTAATATCTGAATGGTGCGCTCGGACTAGCCATCTGTTTGAGGGTGAAAAATAGTACTGAGAAGTAGACTAGTTCCCATGGCGAACTACAAGTCTGCCAAAAGCGTGATGTGAAACGGAGATCTCGATCTAAGACGATAGAGACAGGTACTCCATGGAGTCTGACAATCTCACTAACATAAAACTTGTTAAGCTTATCAACCGAATCTGTCATACGGATGAGACGAAAGTGTGCGAACTTGGTCAATCTATCCACCACAACCCAAACAACATCATGCCCCCTCGATGATCTAGGAAGTTCCGACACAAAGTCCATTACAATATTCTCCCACTTCCTCTCAGACACTAGTAAAGGCTACAACTCACCCGTCGGCATCTGATGCTCGAGTTTCACCTGTTGGTAGGTAAGGTGACGTGAAACAAATAGGGCAATATCTCTCTTCATTCCCCTCCACCAAAAATTACTTACGCATATCATGATACATCTTTGTGCCACCCGGATGCACCTCCAAGTGAGAGTGATGAAACTCATAAAGTATGTCACCACAACATGATTTTGGCACAAAGATCCTCCTGGTAAATCTCAAACTCTGGTCGGGGTGGATAATCCACTCCTTGGCATCCTTACCACTCAAAACTCGATCTCTAAACATTAAGCTCTCTGCATCTTGTCGCTGAGCTTCCATAACGCACTAAACAAGGGAAAGCTGAGACACTGCCGTGAATAATGTAGCATGACTGTCGAACCTACTAAGGCGTAAGTCGTACTCACCAATCTCCCCGAGCATATTCCACTCTCTCATGGCCATATAGGCTAACGAAATCAAGGACTTTCAACTGAGGGCATCGGCCACAATGTTGGCCTTGCCCGGATGATACTGCAGATCAAAATTACAATCTCTCAAGAACTCCATACATCTTCTCTGACGCAAGTTCAAGTCCTTTTTGAGAAAATAAATACTTCAAGCTCTTATGATCCGAGAACACCTCAAAGTGTTCCCCATACAAATAGCGCCTCAAGGTCTTTAGAGAAAAGACCACCGCTACGAGCTCATATCACGAGTAGAGTAATTCTTCTCGTGGATCTTCAATTGTCTTGACCCATAGGCAATCACATTGCCTTCTTGCATCAACACGCAATTAAGTCCTTCATGTGACGCATCACAATACACAGCATAGCCAAGACCCCTCTCCGGTATAATTAGGATAGGTGCACTAGTCAATCTCTCCTTCAAGGTCTAGAAGGTGAACTCACAACTATCGGTCCACATGAATTTAACTCCCTTCCGCGTGAGGCATGTCATAAGTGCTCCAAGTCTAGAAAAGTCTTTCACGAACCGTCGGTAGTAACCCGCCAAGCCTAAGAAGTTTCGAATCTCAAACACGTTCTTAGCCTCTCCTAACACATCACTGCTTCTATCTTAGAGGAGGCCACTGCTACTCTATCTTTCGAAACTACATGCCCCAGAAATTTCACCTCGGAAAAATAGAACTCATACATATCATACGTTGCATATAATCGATGCTCCCATAACAATTGTAGAGTGATCCAAAGATGCTCCGCATGTGCCTCGTCAGATGGTGAATAGATAAGGATGTCATCAATGAACACTATCACAAACCTATTAAGGTACGGGTGAAAGACACAGTTCATGAGATCCATAAACGTCGCCGGTGCATTAGTCAGCCCAAATGGCATGACCAAAAACTCAAAGTGCCCATGTCGACTGCGAAAAGCGATCTTTGGTATGTCTTCCTCCTTGGCCCTTAACTGATGGTAGCCCGATCTCAAGTTGATCTTCGAAAAACAACATAAACCCTTCAATTGGTCAAACAAGTCATCGATACGAGACATAGAGTACTTGTTCTTAATGGTCACACGATTCAACTTACGGTAATCTATACAAAGGTGCAAGAATCCATCCTTATTCTTTGCGAACAACGCCGGTGCTCCCCAAGGTGACACACTAGGATGAATAAAACCCTTGTCCAATAACTCCTGAGCTACGCTTTTAGCTCTATCAGCTCGACTGTGTGAAATGGTACGAAGGCATAGAAACAGGGGCAGTCCTAGGGATATGGTTAATAGAAAACTCAACTTCCCACCGAGACGGAAGCTTGAACAGATCATCTGGGAAAACATCCAAAAACTCACAAACTACGGGAGAAAACTCTCTATGAGTCGAACAAGTCTCACTCATAGACAGGGCTGGGAAAATGAGGCTGAAGCTACCTCGGTCTCATGAACAAAGAGGTCTAGGCACTAAATCGTCATTCCGATCGCCCACAAAATAAAAAGAATCTCCCTTCAGTATGCAAACAAACACTCGACATCGGTCACAATCGATGAAGGCACGAAAGGTGACTAACTAATCCATCCCTAGGACGATATCGAAAGGAGCTATATCCAGCAAAATGAAGTCAAATACTAGGTGGCGATCAACGACCTCTATCTCACAAACCCTACATACATGTCTTTATCAGGGTTGTATACTAAAAATCATAGATGTTATTTGATTTTAGTATTTAATTTTATTTTAATAAAATAATTTTTTTATTTTATGAGAATCTTAATGAGTAATAAATTTAATAGCATTTTTTTAATGTTATACATGGATGCTCTTTATTTTGTACAGTATTTAATTTGGTGTGTAGAGTACACTTGCACACAGAAGACCAGATTATAGGTTCTTACAGAATATAAGTATTTGTTCACAGTTTAAATGGAATTGGACAAACCATCGGTACGACTGTAATATAGAGTTTTCGTAGGCTTGTCTGGGTTATGAAAAACAAATAATAACGTCGTCTATTATTTCGACTCTCTGTGCTAATACAATTTGTGTGTATTAAACAGAACCACATTGACATAATTAATTTTATACTCACTTTATAAATTAATTCACACTCCAAAGTTATTATGAGTGCTTATACTCTTAATCCAAAAATAATTATTATTTGCGTATATTTAATATTCGTTATTTTTATACATTAGAGGGCGCGATCTTTTATGAGTCTATAGTTTTGGTGAGTTGGATAATAGTATTAATTATAAGGTAAATATTAATTATTAACAGAATCTTCGTCCCGATTGATCAGGATTGACATACCCCCTTATGGAAGCTTATAAGTTTTGACGATGTCAAATCTTACAAATGGATGTAATTATCCGGCAGTCAAATAAATTAAGCGGAAGGGCTTAAGAAATTTTAAAGATGCCGATTAAATTAAATTGTCAGTAATTAAATTTAATTGGCGGGTATCGAGAATCTTAATGTGGGGAGATGAGTTAAGCATTTAATAACAAGAGCTCAATGCAAATTGGTCTTGAGATTATGGTTAAAAGTGCAGTAACAATTTTTTAGTGGTATGAACTGTAATTTAGTATTTTATAAAAATTACAAAACCGCTACAAGTTTTTAATAATTACAAAAATTACTGAGAAGTTTGCAATTTTATAGAAATCGCTGGAAGGGTATCTGGGTTACACTAGAAGTCTATATCATAATTACTCCACAAGTCCCTCCTGTAGCTTATAAAGATGCAGGTAGGCTAAACCAAATTCATAAGTTGCCTTTCAAGACTAAGGTTATCCAGGTTCTACCAGTACCAATTCTCGAAGGACATTACCCACACTACGTTCGAGAATCGCATCGAAAATACAATAGAGTGTCTGTTCGAAGCTTCAACTTAGAGAATCAAAGTTCGTAGTTGAAGAAATGACCAAAAAGATATTCATCTAAATTAACTATGGTGGCACGGGTTTTAATTTGATCGTTCGACGTCAAATAAGTTTATTTAGAGTTTGTTTAGGTGATTTTTCGTCCAATTTTTATTTTTCAAAAAAATCGTTTACAAATCAATGATCTTGGTAGTTTGCCTCCAGCAATTGGTATCAGAACCATTTTGATTTTGTTTATGGTTAATCGAGGAGCTGGGTATATTTAGAACTATGCTAACTTTGTTTTGCAGTCGTTCTAGTCTCGATTTTATGGTCATTATTACATTCATGTTTAATTGAATGATTGAATAATGATTATTATTTAATTTTTTAATCATGAGCGTTGATCATGATAGTGTAAGATTTTTTTAGTTCGAATGTGAGCATTCGAGACATAGGTTTTCGATATAAAAGTCTTTATTTATTTTTAAATATTATTTAAAATATTTAAGAACAAGTTTGAATGTCCAAGAATACGAAGAACAGGCGGCGACATAACTGGTGGCACCGGCGGTGGTTTCAGGTGGTTCAGGCCACGAATCGCGGTGATTTTTTTATAATTCTTGGGATAAATTTTTCAATAAGTTCTTACAGGTTTTATACATTAAAAAACTGCAGCAAAACAGCCATAAAATCCAACAAAAATAGGCCAAAAAAACAGCCACCAGCGGCAGCGTAAGCTGGCAGTTTTCGAGAATGTTTTTGGCCGATTTTTGCGACGAATTTGGGGCAAATTTTGAGTAGTTTTTTAGGTATAATATAGCAGTAAGATATACCTAAAAAGTAGTCCAAAATTAGAGAAAAACAACCACAGAAAACGAGGCAAAAGCTGTGCAAGGCGACGGTGGCAGGCTATTTCGAGGCTATTTACGAGCACTTTTGGGACTATTTTCAGGTGTTTTTTCGAACAATATGAAACATTATATCAGTGTTGAAACTAGAAAGAAACAAAAGCCGAAACAACCACAGAACAAGGCTCAAACGAACATCGGCACAAGGCAACAAGGGCAGCGACGGTGGGGGCTGTTTGGCCCTCATCAAAAACTATTTTCGAGGCGTTTTTTGTTCTTATTTTTTGACAGTGAAATAGTATATTTCATAAGATATTTGTCAAAAAAAAACTAGGACAAAAACGGAGTTCGAGAGTGACGGCAATAGCCGCGTGAAGCCGCAGTATGCGCTGGCGACGCTGGCAGCGCCAGTGGGCCCGCGGTGGTGGCTGTGTTCAAGGCTACTATTTTGGCTGATATGGCTCAGGTCGGTGCTGTATTTGTATAACACTACAACTCGAAGAATCCTAACACGACTTGGATGCCGAAAGCTAAATTTGGTAAAGATTGAAAGATTACGAGTTAATCTTTAAACAAGAGACTGAAACTCAAAAGAATTTCTGTTATACCATAAAATCAGAATATATATATATATATATATGTATGTATATCGTATTTATATTTATTTAAACTGCGTTGATTATATATATATCTGTTTTATTTATTTCTATTAATTTAATTAATTCAAAAAAATTCTGTTTTAATTAATATTTTTAAAGGAAAATAAATTTAATTTTTTTTAATTAAAAATTTTTTTTAGATATTTTATGTTTTATGAAATAACACGTTTAAGATGATTTTTTAATAAATCAAATATATTGAAGAAATGTGAAAATTAATTTTGCATTTTGGATTAATTTAATAGAAAAATGTTTAATTTTAATAACTTATTATTTTTTGAAAAATGTGTAACGTAAAAGTAAAATACTTGAATGCCTTTATTCAATACCTTAGCTGTAAAGCAAAAGATAAAATATGTGCATTCATCGGTAATTTTTTTTGTTACGCATTAAAACACAGAAAGATAGTTTGGCAAATCAGAATCTTTTAAATCTTGTACACGGATAGATGTTTTGGAATCTTTTAGATCGTATGATTTTTAAAATTAATAAATTTATTTTAATTGAAAAATTTTTTATAATCCTCAAAAATATTTTTAAAATTTAAGTAGGAGAGAAAATTTATTCACAGATAAATTCTGCGGTCTCCATCACCAGTTCGTAGGTAATGTAATTAATTCTACGTGTTGGCAGTAAGGTTTTCCTCCTCATCGGACAGAATTAATTGCGGTATCACCGTTATGAACCTCCTTTAGGGATAATTCTGAATAATTGTTAGTATGGATCACTTCTCCATCTGAATGGTTCATTGTGAAGCAATTGATTTGGGATTAGGTGGTGGCTAACACTTAACTATAAATAATAGTATTCTCTCCATCTGAGTCACTGCTATTATTTACTAGACCAAAGTTATGTCTGTTATTTAATTTTACTTGGCATGATTTATTGCCTAGATAGTAAAATTAATAGGAATTGGCCTGTCTGGACAAACGATGAATATTAGACATCCTCCCATCAAGGCATACTATTCACAGGGTACCAGACTTCTGGAGAATTTTTTTTAAATGGAAGAGAAAACTAATTTTAAAATAAATTCAAAATTTTACTCGTCATAATTAACGGTTATTTTAATTATGTGACTCTTAGGATTAAAATGTGACTCCCATCAAGGCATATTGTCTAAACTGTCGAGGACGACAAATTTGTATTATCTGAGATTTGTCCACTAGTACCTGATGGGAGCGACCGAACAGAAAATCCGGGCTTATCAGAAGTGGCAGAAAACTGATCAGATGACTCGCTATTATATTTTGGCTTCCATGTTAAATGTATTGAAGATCAGCATCAATCTATACCCAGTGCCTATGATATGATTATGATCCTCAAAAAAAATGTTTGGGGATCAAAATCGTACTGCTAGGCAGGTGACCATGAAATCTCTGATGAATACAAGCATGGCTGAAGGCATCCCAGCTAAGGATCATGTTCTAAAGATGATCAGTTTTCTGAATGAACTGGAGATCCTAGGAGTGAAGATTGACTAAAAAACCTAGGTTGATATCATTCTCTAGTCACTGCCTGATAAAAGGAGGCTCCTTTTATCAAAATCCTAAACCTAATTCTCCCACCAAGTCGCCGCCTCCTTCTCCTCTTTGGCAATTTATTTTTCCTTTTTGGAGATTATTGTGTGAGAAGAAACTAAAAGGAGGAAGAACACTTCGATCGGAATCGGTGCCCACACATCGTGATCGTCGTAGTGTGTCTGGGATATACGTGAGAAGGTTACAAGGTTGTCTTCAACGTATTCGGAATTTCTTGAAACTTTTCGACAAGTTTCATAAAGGTATTAAGCTATTAAAATAATTATAGTTTTCATTTTTCATGAAAATCGCATAGGTCGTTTTTTACGGTTACGACGTCGATTAAGAAATCTTTTTTCCGCTGCGCGGTTCACTCTCCAACATCCCATGCATGCAAATCCAAATAAACTTTTAACTTTATGGGGAATGGTTAGCTTCCAGATCCAGTTTCAATTCTCATTAATCCAATTGCAATTAGGAATATCCTTGTAAGAAGTTTTAATGGAAAGGAACCATTATTGCTATTTGTCCAACTAGGGAAGTCGTTTAGGTTAGAATTATGAGGAATTAGAACATTTTGAATGTCATTAATGGCACCCGGGTCGAGAAGAGGAGCAAGGGCAGGGAGATTCCATTCCTTGTCAGCCATGATAAAATCAGCCACTTTAGAGTCAATATGAATGTTGCCAGTGACTCGGTCAATCAGGGGGCCATTACCACACCACCAGTCATTCCATATGGAAATGTTCTTACCCCTCCCCACATTCCATTTAACTCCATTTAGGATGATTTCTTTAGTTTTTAGGATACTTCTCCAGACGTGGGAAGCCTTTTTTGGGTTTGGCCAGGGTTTCTAGGGGAGTTGAGGTATTTTTTGGGCAGAGTTTGAATCTAGAGTGGGTGGATTTCGTTCAAGAGTCTCGCAATGCTTTTTGAGGCAAAAACCACCTCTCTTTTTGTTCCAACAAACAATGTACCAATTGATGAGGAGAATTTTTCTTTTGTTCACTTGGTTGCTCCAGAGAAAAATCCTATTGATTTTGTCAACCTTAGCACAGATGGAAGCAGGGAGGGCAAAGGTTTACTTAGAATAGGGTGAAATGGTAGATGTGACAGTTTGGGTAATGGTCGCTCTACCCATGAACGAGAGGGTTTTCATCTTCTAACTAACAAGTTTCTTTTGCAATATGTCAATGATATACTGGTAGTGGCTTTTGAACATCAGAATTTCATCCTTGGCATTTCATTCTCCTTTTGCTTGCAAAACCACCAATGCTGAGTCCTCGATCACTTCTAGTTTCTTTGCCACTAGTTCTAGGGCGGCCTCTAATCTTGCTAAGCATGCTTTATACTCTGCTTGATTGTTGATGACTTTAAAATTGAGCTTCAGAGATAGAGGAACACATGCCTCGTCAGGCATGACAAGGGGAACTCCTATTCCGTAGCCAACTCGATTTGATGTGCTATCGAAATACAAAGTCCATTTGCCGTCCCCGACTCCCATGAGCTGCTCATCGGGGAACTGAAACTCTACGTCCTCGTCTCCTTCGATCGATTGATCTGCCAAAAACTCTGCCACTGCTCTTCCTTTTATAGACTTTCTGGTGATGTACTTGAGATCAAATTCTGACAGTAGCAGTAACCAACGGGCTAGTCTTCCTATTAGTGCCGGCTTCTCGAATAAGTACTTTAGCAGATCCATACAGGAAATTGTGTTCACCGTCAAGGATAACATGTAATGTCTTCAAACCTAAATCCGCTCAAGAATACATCTCCTTCTCCATGATGGACTTCTAAGAGAGTTTAATTGTCTTCCCACAGGGGTTGGATACTATCTTTCCCGTGAATAGTCAACACTGCTCCATTTTTTATCAACTTTAATTTCTGATGGAGGGTGGAAGGAACTGCCTGAACATTTGGATCATTAAGCCACAGCCTATCTAGTAGCAAATTGAATGACGCTGGGACAACTAACACATGGAACTCTACAGAGGTTTCCAGTGGTCTGGCTGATACTACAAAGTTACCAGCCCTAGAACATCTCTTCTTGTGTTGTCGTAAGCTCTACCTCCCTGACTGCTGGGCATGAAGTGGTTCGATTTCATCCCAAAACAGATCGATGTTTGAAGAGAGAAAGTGTCCAGTGCTGATCCGTTATCAATTAGCGTAATAGGGACCCACTTCTCCAGACTTTTAATAGTGATGTGTAGAGGTTTATTGTGGTCCTTCCCTTCCAACGGCAAGTCCTTATCAGAAAAAGAAATTACCTTGGGCTCTTTGGCAGGTAACATCAACCCAATCAACTACTCTGGGGTTGCATCAATTGAGACGTTCACCTTATTTAGAACCTTTAGAATAGCTTGTTGGTGCTTGTGTGAAGCCATGAGCAAATCCCATATACTAATGTTGGCTTGGGTTTTCTTCAACTGTCTTAGTATAGCATCGTCTTCTTCCTCTTGTTCTTTCACCTTTCCTTTCATGCTAGTCTGTCCTTTATCTAACTGGGCTAGTTTGAAATGCCTTCCGCTCCTGGTTAGGTGTTTAACTCCTTTCTCATGATCCCACAGACCTAGCATTGCATTGCTGACCTCTCTGACCTAAATGACGTACGGGGAGCGCTCTTTGAATTTTCATAAGTCATCCAGGTTGCTGCTCTCCAGTCTTCCCTTTCTCTCTTCTTCATCCTCAATGGCCCACGTGTTGTCGATATCATCTAGTCTCCAGATATCCTCTTCGATGTATATTACTTCCTGTTCATGAGCAGCCCAAAATTTTATCCATTCCACCTTGTCTGATTTCAGTATTGTTCGGACTAGCCAGTAGGACTCCATTTCATCGACATATACCACTTCTTCAAATAACTGGGAGAGAGCTATGCCGTCCATAACGTTCTCAAATCTATACAGCCATACCGGGTAGTCTAGTGACCAGTCGTCGTTGTTATGCTCTTCCTCAACCTGATTGCATATCTAAATCGCCACTTCCAATCCGTCTCAGGCTCCTTCTTGCCATTCTTTCATTTCCCATCCATTTCCTGTCATAATCAGAGAGCATGGCATCTGATCTTCTGTGACCAGAACAGATGGACACGAATGATGGGCTGGATAAATATAGCAGCTAGGGTCTTCTGGTTGCCCTACCCAGATGTAGTTTAGATTGGCTTGTTTTGCATCGTTTGGGAGCAGATTAGTTGTCACATTCGACTTTGGGATGGTAGATGGTGGTGGAACGACCTTGTTGTCAATGAGGTCTTGGATTTCATGACGGAGTCTCAGACAGTTATTAGTCGGGTGCCCATGACTCTGGTGGTACGAGCAATACTAGAAAGGATTATAGCGTGGTGGCAGAGGGTTAGCAGAGGGTTAGGATGTGGCATCAGGTCAAGAAGCTTTATTAGCCTTTTCTCGATAAGTCGATTCAGGCCATGGTCAGTGAGATGTGAAGGAGTGAAAACTCATCTTGGCATTTTTTACTGTGATGGCTAGTTGTTTTGGGAAGGAGGTGGTGAAGAGGAAGGGTTCGGTTGGTCTGATTGGGGGTTTAGCAAATTCACCTCGTTAGAGTGAGATGCGGGGTTAGCCGAGGAGGTGGGTTCAATTTGGTTATTGCGCGGGTAAGGTTTTCTATGATTCTGACTGGGCACGGCCTTCTCTATCTGTGGATTGAATTGCAACCTCTATTTGAACCACGGCGTCAAACAACTACTCGAACATAGAGAGCAACTGTGTTATTAAATACAGTTTCAATGGGCACTGAAGAATGTTGACCACAATCCTCACCTGTTCTGTAAGGACCCGCTTTTTAGATATAGTAATAGCAACGGTAGTATAGCTGTAGTATAGTTGCCCATATCGTCACGATCACTCAACACTAAAAAAAAAAATAAATAAATAAATAAATAAATTGTCACGCCCCAAAATCCAAGGTCACATGAAAATCTACCAAACACCAGTTTTATGAAAATATAGGTTTTCATACATTTAAATTCGCCTGTTGAAACCAATGGAAAACCCAAAAAGAGGATCTCTCATACATAAATAACATACAGATTCAACATGCATACAATATATCGCCTTATGGCGTACAAATCCTGCCTTTAGGAACAGGCATACCAAAAAGGAAAAACTATAAAAGTCTTTCGCCACCGCGGGCGTCACCAGAGCTACTCCTCTTGCACATCATCACCTGAAAATGGTTTTATAGAAAATCACACCTGTGATTCGAAGCCCAATAGATACAGACTTTAAAGCTGTAAAGCAGGAAATATGCAATCATATAGGGTGGGAGCTAAACTCAACCACTGAACCCAAAACGATTTTCCACAAATCTCAAGTTTTCCCATCAGACTACACAAGTCTCCCAAAATGGTTTTATTTCAAAAAACCAATGTTTTCATCCTTCAAACCAGGTATTTCAACAAATGAAAATGATCGACCACAGTTAAGAAAAAATAGTAACCAAAACATTGTTCCCTCGCGAAATGTACCATCGCGAAAAAGATGATTTAATCCTATGTACTGACTCCATCACAAGATAGAGGTAACAACGATAGACCCCTGTCCAGTATCTAATCCCCATACATCATAGGACCGGTTAGATACACACAGGTTCTATATGGAGCACCACAACGTAAAGCTTAATTTACGGGCGATAACCCGAGGGAGCTAAGCACCTAATTCATCTAGGGCTTACACCGAGGGCAATTCGTGCCAAATACACGTCATCCCAATTCATGTAGATAATCATCTAAAAACTGAACCGTAGCTTAACTACTAAAACATTTCACAAAAATACATTATACATGTATATACAGATCAATCCATCAACATGGAGATCAACAAAACCTTTCCAAAATGTTTTCCAGAAAAATAGTTATACAATGCATGTAAAAACAAGAGATCCAATCCATGAACCATGGAGATCAAACAAAACATTATTAAAATGATTTTTCCTATTTCTAACAAAACGTTTAAAAATCTGAGACTCAACCCCAAGGGTTAGCTCCAAACCTCCAAAACATGATTTGACGAGATTTTTCATATAACCACCATTTCCACCGTTTTCAAAAACACCATTTGAAAACTAAACACCCACAAGTTCAATATCATGTAATAAACCAAGAAAAGCGTAAAACATGCTTTTATCAGAGCAAACAAGATTTAATCATAAAACATGATATATAAGCATTTCAATCGGAAAAAAAGCATACAACTGCATGTAGCATCATTGGCTAACCGTCACTATCACGTCCCGACATTCGGGTCACGTGAAACACCCACAGCAAACTCCCCAGGAACAAGAAATTTGATAAAAAGTTCCACAAAGGATGAAAAACTACCTTTTCCAAGCATTTGGCCAAAAATGGATGAAAAACGGTTTGGAAATCTTGACATACCTTAACTCTTTTGGTCATAACTTTTTCCAAAAATATAATTTTAGGCTGAGAGAGGTGTCATTGGAAACAGGACTTTCGGGGCTTCAATTTAAGTACAAGAACGACCCAATTTCGAGTCCAGATGAGGGAGATAACATCAAAACAAAACGGCCCTGCGCAGTCAGTCCGCTCGAGCGGATATCGGGCGCTCGAGTGAGCTATCACCTGAGAAAAATCCATAATTTTCTGTTCTTGGTGTTCTAAGCCTCCAAACCCTCAAACACCCACTAACCATCTTCTCAACCACAAATTAAAGCCTCCAAACACATTTTTAACACCCTTGGATATATCCAAACCCGAAACTACCATAGAACCTCGAAAGAAACATTTCAAAACCCGATTTCATCCAACCGAAATCA
>JAUMHN010309774.1:0-18390 GCA_032360265.1 Heliamphora ciliata
AAAGTGTAAGGCTAAACATGTATGAGTTTAATATATATATATATATATATTTGTTTATTGGTGGGACCCACATGAAAAGAAAAAAAAAAGAAAGGCAAAATGGGGAGAACCCCAGACCAGTTGGGGTCTTCTTCATCTTCTCCAATGTTCTTTTTTTTCTTTTCTTTTTTCCATTGTTAAGCTAAAGCTTGAACCTTCAAAATTCTCTCTAAAAATTGATGGCTTTCCTCTCAAAATCAAGTGACGCCGTCCGAGATCCTAGCTATACGCGACGAGGGTTTCGCATCTATCCAACAAAAATCAAGTTTCATGGTGGTCTGAAAATTGAAGGTGGCGGGTCTTGAAGCTAGGGTTTCGGGTTTTGATGATTTTGACTTCCAAGAGGTAGGATTTTGCTTAATTATGATGTTTGGTTGTGATATGGGTTGTTTTTTATGAAAATTTCTAGAAACCCCTAAATTTGTGATGTTTTTACTAAACCCTAGGTTAAGTTTATGGTGGATTTGTTTGAGTTGTGATAATTGGTTTAAAATATAAAATGTTAACTTTCTAATAATCACTAGAGCTTTGTACTTAACAATTAATGGGTTGAGGATTGAATGTACAATTTAATTTGGAGATTTAGGGATTTTTGTAAGAACCCTAGTTTAATTCCTGATTGGTTGGCTTGATTTCATTGGGTTTGGATGAAATAAAGAAATTGGATGAAATAAAGAAATTGGAATAACCTAAGGGGTGTTGGAACATTTTAATTCAAAAATGTGTAATTTACAATGTGAGACCCTGACCTATTTTCTTTTTCAGTATTTTTCGACGCGTGTTTATCATTTTTGTTACAGCGTGTTTATATGCATTTTGTGCATGATCGGACTTAGATATACACGTGGGGTTGATTCCCATGGCCATTAGGCATTGTGGTGAAAATTTCAAAAAAAAAAGATATTTTCTGGCGAGCCTATAAGTATCTAGCCTTAGATATTTTCAAAACGAAACTTCTCTCTAAAGCTTTTGAAAACCCTAGAAGATCTGCCTTCTCTCTAACTTCTCGGGGGCCCGAGACTCAATTTTCGACGATCATACAGTAAATTCTTAGTATTCTCGTGGTGGGCTACGCTTTCATCTAGACAAAATTTCATTCCGATAAAGTTCATTTTTGCACGTAGATTGAGGAGTCCAGTTTTTGACTCAACGAGGTGGGATCCTAGATTCTCATATCTTATAAGGGTGCTACGTGTAATTGTATGGGTTTTCACCGGTTAAAAATACAAAGAAAAAGTGACTTTTGTTTCAAAAGTTAGGTTTTGGTTCAAAACCATTTTTGGTTGATTTCGGTTAGATGGAATTGGGTTTTGAGTGTTCCTTTCGAGGTTTTATGTAGATGAGGGCTTGGGTATGTCTGAGGCTATTGAAAGGGAGTTTGGAGGCTTTGATTTGGGGTTGAGATGGGGGTTCCCATAGCTCATAGTCGATTTCCACTGGGGGTTAATCGACTGAACTGGGTTGTTCAGTCGATTGGATCATCTGTTGTGGGGTTCAATCGACGGGACTAGGAAGCCAGTCGACTGACCAATGTTTTGGGGGAATTTTGTGAAATTCCAGTAGCTCTTTTTGGTCGATTGGGTGGGGGTCCAGTCGACTGAAGTTTTGTTTGGGGACATTTTTTTGTTTTGGTGGTTGCGTTGTGGCTTTTCGATCGATTGAATTATGGGGTTCAATCGACTGGCTCTCCTCTTGTGGCTTTTCGATTGATGGAATTATGGAATTCTGTCGACTAGATCCAAGAAGAGGGGTGTGGGTCGTTTCTTATTGAGGGTGGTCGTGTTGTGGCCTTGGGGGTGTGAGGTGGCCTCGGGAGTTGCTCAGGTTTTGTTATCATCCTCGGTGTTAACGTGCATGGTTAGATGCGGGGTGTTGGTGCATGATTGTGTGCGTGGTGGTTAGTGCATTGTTGGGTGCGAGGCGTGTTAGGTCCAACGTTGGTTGGTGCATCGTTGGGTGCGGGACATGTTTGGGTCCAAGGCACTTTTTCTAGAAAGAGGGGGTTTGTAGAAACTATGCTGTGGGAGGTTTGGTGTTGACCTTCGGGTTAGGTTTTGGTTTTCTTCATTGTTGGTTGTCCGGGTGAGAGGACGGGTCATCCAGGTGAGTGAACGTCGGGTTGTGTGGCATGTGATGTCGTACCGGGGTATGTGGCAAGTGATGTCGTGATGAGTTATGTGGCGGGTGGTGCCATTATGTGAAATGTAGTGTTTTACGCGGTTTTGTGCATTTAAGACTCTAGTTTTATTCATGCATGTTGAGAGACAGATATGTGGCTCTTGTGTATATAAAACTCTGATTTTTTTTTTGGGTAAATGAAAACTCTGGTTTTATTTACATGTGTGTGGATGAAAAAGTGGTATGTGGAAGGAAAAGTGGTCCGAGGTGGCATGGATGGAAAAGTGGTTCGATAAAGGTTAACTCTGGTTAACTATGGACAAAAAAGTGGTTCGATGAACGTTAGCTCTGGTTAATGATGGACGAAAAAGTGGTTCGATATATGTTAACTCTGGTTAACAATGCACGTGTGTGTGCATGGGAATCGTAGGGATAGGAAAGTGGTCCTAACGATGCATATGTGTGCGGGTATCTAAAAGACGGAAAAGAGGTCCTAAAGAGGCATGTGTTGCATATGTTGCACGTTGTGCGTTGTGCGGGATGCGTGTGTTGTGTCGTGTAGGTGGCGTGTGTCGCGTGAGTTGCATGTGTTGCATAGGTTAACTCTGGTTAACTGTGTAATAGATGGGGTAAAAGGAAATCAAAGAAATCATGAATGTGGATCAAAAGCGCGATGTAGCTGTGTGTGAAATTAGGTGCCACTGAAGGTGCGAAAATAATCTCGTGCTAGGGTCTTCCTCTAATGCTGGCGATGAAGATTAATAACTAGATGATGTACACGGAGCATGACCCAGGTAGGGTTTCAACGCACAGTGAGGGTTCGTTGAAGACGTCTCACTTCTGTGTGGAGCAGCAACCTCAAGCACGGTCGCCGACAAATCTTCGTGACTGTGCGATAGGTATTTCCAGTTCAGGGGGTTCTTCTCCCGTTCACGAATCAAAGCCAAGGATTTTTCCTCAATCACTACCTAGTGGGGATTTATCACGGGATCAGGTAACAGAGCAGGTTAAGGTTTTCGCTGTGGAAAAATCTCATGCACCCTATGGTACATTGGATAGCGACGGTGCTGAAGCTTCTTCAAGCCCGGTTCCAGTTGCGACCCACACTTGTTTTGAAAGAGTTGTTATTGAGGCACTGAATCGAGCATGAAGAGGTCTTAGCCCTCTCAGCTCAAGACGTATAGCTGACATTGAAGCCAAATTGGGTCACTTCCATGGCGACCACACAACGCAAGGTACTTCTGTCCCAATCCCAGGTATGGACATTTTTTAATCATGTTCTAGTGGTGTTGCCCCTCGATCCATGCTAGGGAACTATGAAGGCTTCCATGGCCAAGGTATCCATTATGGCAGAGGTCGTTTGGGTAATGGCGTTGGCATATCCAGTCCAAGTATTGAACATGTGGGAGCAGGGAATATTTCTGCGCATGTGGTGCTCGACAAAAACCCAGCCCGCCTCAGGCTAAAAATTGGGCATCTTTGTTGACAAATCGTAGTTCTTCTAGTTCTTACCTTGAGTACATTGAAGTACAGAATATAGAGCATGAAGCTTATACTGATATTGGAAGTGAATTTATCGATGATAAGGAGTGGGCAGCATGCCTAGTAGGTTATTTTCTGGATGTAAACATGCCCTTTGCACTGGTTAGGGCAATTGCCAAGACCCTTTGGATGCAATTCGGGTTAACTGATGTTCTTGGTAATGACAAAGGGTTTTACTTCTTTAAATTTCAAAGTCTTGAGGTGATGGAAAGTGCGTTAGAAAAGGGTCCTTGGCATTTTTCGGGTAAACTCCTTATTCTTAAACGATGGAAGCGTTGTCTATGTTTATCTATGGAGGCTATGGCTAAGATCCTGGTGTGGGTCAAACTCCATAACTTGCCTCTAGAGTTTTGGAATGCGCAGTGCTTAAGCAGAATTGCTAGTGTTTTGTGTGTACCTTTGTTCTTGGATCGGGCTACGGAATCTAGGCAACGCATTTCTTATGCTCGAGTATGTGTCGAGATCGATGCGGCTACTCCTTTGAAGCATGAGATCATTATTAGATGTGCAGGTGAATCTGTGACTATTCGTGTGGAATTTCAAGGTCTTCCTGGCATATGTTCGACTTGTAATGTTTTCGATCATGAAACTAGTAAGTGTAAACTTACTGTGCAGATTCCATCCTATGATCAACCTGAGGATAATAAGGTAGATGTTGCTAAGAATGAAGTCCATGGAGAGAGGTTTCAAGTTAGGGATGGTAGTAGTGTTACTCAAGATACTATTTTTATTGGAAACTCTAGCCCTCTGGTCCCAGTGGAGAGCGTTGGAACTGAACAAGTGTCGACCCCGCCGATTGATCCTTTACCAGGGGTTACGCTAACGAAAACTAGTTCAGCAAAGATGGGTGACAGGGAGCAAGTGGCAACTGTAACACCTCTTTTAAATTCCTTCAGCGTGCTTGTGCGTAAGAAAAAGAAAAAGAAACAAAACTGTGAGGCTACGGATTTGTGGACCCTGATTGCCGGGGAATATGAGGCCCCTTCTTCTTCCCTGAGAAAGAAGGCAGGGAATAAGCAGGCTAAACAGTCTAGTGGTAAGAAAAAAAAAATCGTCCCTTGATCATTTAAGTTGGTAGTGCTATCTAGCAGGGTTAGTTAGTGGTGCAGTTCGGTTGGAGTTGCCCGTCATTTGTGTTTTGTGTCCTCTCCAGTTATGGGGTTGTTTGTGGTTTTGCTTTGTTTAATTCTCCCCCGCTCCTTAGCGGGGGTTAGAAGGTTCTTGTTGTTTTGTTTCCTTGTTTATTTGGTTTTTGTTGTAACCTCCTGGGGTATGCCCCTTGGAATCATATACATTTTCTTTTCTTTATGTTACATTTAATTACCCAAAAAAAAAATAAATGGGGCGGTGGTCCTTTGGTGAAAGTCTGAGAAAATCCTTGTGATGGTGTGTATCATCGTGATATTGTAAAACTGTTGTTGGGGCTTGTCAGAGTCGATATATATGTATACCTATGTTAAACGTGGGCTCGTAAGAGTCGAGGCTCGCTGGAGCCGATCTTTGCATGTGAAGCATTATAGCATATTTGTATGTGTACAAAACCATTTTAAAACTATTTTTAAGGCTCTTGTGAGTCGTGATACAAAACTATTTTCAAACTTGTTTTGAGGCTCGAGCGAGTCGTAACATACATATTACTCTGCTAGCATGTTTAGCTTCTATTTCATGTTTATCTAGTTTTTGGTGAGCTCTAGCTCACGGTGTGGGAATTGAAATATTTTTTAGCTACTGGTCACACAGGTTAATTTGGAGGTGCCGATGGGGCAAAAGATTTGAAATCTTCCTTTTGTTTCTTTTGGACCATGTATGTTTACATTTTTTTAGTGTTGGAACCGTGTTTTGTAAGCCTTTGGGAGAGTATATAAAATGCATGTATGCTTTTATTTGAGAGTGTAACATCGAATTGGGTGTTATGTATCATTGTTTGTGGGTGTTTTACGTGGCTCGGAGTTTGGGGCGTGACAACTTGGTATCAGAGCTCTGGATTCGAATACCTAAGAGACGTGAGAAGCGGGTGCATCACCTGGTGACATTGATTGCGTGTGCTTGATTGCATGTGTTTTGCTATTTTTGATAGCATGAGCATGATAGCTTTACAAGCATGTGAATGTTGTGTATATGTGAGCATGGGGGTTAAACCTTAGAAATGATTAGTCTTGCCTTCGGGCGTTTGGATTAACAAGCTTGGATGTCGAGTTAGATATGCATTTGGCCAACGTGTTTTCTAGCAAGGAATATGAGTTGGTTATCCAAATGGACGCATCGCTGTTGTCGGTTCTCCTCGGTATGTGGAATTGGTTTAGCGTGAACCTATGTGGCTATGTGTTGGCATGCTTATAAGGTTAGCGTTTATGTTCATGTGATGTGCTGCATCTTATGTTCTGTTTTCCTTTCATATAGGTGTGATGTTTGTGAGGAGAGGACGAGGCTGTGGTCGAGACCGTAGCCGTGGGTTTGGCCAAGGGAATGTGCCTATCCCTGATGTTGGGGATACAAATGCTCCCCAAGGACCTGTTGACGCGGTAGGGTTACTGCGTGCACTGGTTGGCTCTATTAGTCTGCTGGTTGAGACCTCTAGGGGAAAGGGAAAGGGCCCGAGTTGAGGGCAACGGTGGTGATGCTAGAGTTTAGACGTATGGATCCTCCTACCTTTGCTGGGGATCCAGATCTTACAGTGGCTACAGAGTGGTTGGAGCTGATGACTCAGATCCTTGATATATTGCAGATTGTGGAGGACAATTTGTGGGTTCCTTTTGCTACTTTCCAGTTGAGAGGGGATCCTCACGAGTGGTGAAAATACGCCCAGAATACTGTGGAGGGCACGTGGGCAGATTTCACAGGGATTTTTCTGAAGAAGTACGTTTTGGCCTCTTCATGGGATTTGTACAGGGAGGAGAGTATTGGTGAGGAAGTGTCACGACTTCAAACCCAAGGCACGTGAACCCCAACTAATAAGCCAACTTTACATAATAACCGAGAAGACTCGTTTTTATAAAACCCACTTTATGGTTAGAACCTTCTTTAAAGAAAAACACTTGGATTTAATTTATTTTAAAAAAAAAGTTCCTTTCCAAAACTTCAAAAATACTCTAAGTATAATTCTTAAAAATCTTGGTAGAGTTTTCCCTATTTTTTGGACTATTCTAAAATTACCTGTAAACTTGTTAAAGTCAAATCACAATTTATACTCAGGCTTGGCCTAGATTTGAACTTCTAATCACAATTTAAACTACATAATGACTAACATTCTTAATTTTATTACTATTGCATTCATATCCATGAGTATTAAATCATACATGAATATCATTAGATTCATATACTAATTACATTCATCCAAAACAATTCTCATAGTTTCCATAATGTTTCCCAATACAATACTTTGAAAAAAATACATGGGATTTAAACATATATATATGATTTATATCTTTACATCAAAAGTAAAAAAAAAATACTCCTTTCTTTCAAAACATTCTTCATGATCCCAACTTTCATTTACTCTTCTTTTTATGATCATCTGAACCTGTAAAACATTTATTCAACATATGTGAGCCGAAACTCGTAGGATCAAAACTAAAAATGATATTATGCATGATATGTGAGGTGTGAGTAAGTATGTTATTATACAATATCAACTATATACTTTCTACAACCAAACACTATGTCACACACACCCTTTTTGTCTAGATGGGGATGTTTAATTATCTTTAGTACTTTATTTTAATACTCTTACTTTCCTTTCAATTCACCATTTTTACGTATCCCATCCATGTACATTACAGAATCCTACAAGATTATATATATAGTTCATAACTAGGTTCCTTTACTTCAATTACAATTTAATTCATTTTATTTGTCTCTATATAACCAATTTCTTTCTTTCAATTTCACCATTTCCAGGTATGTCATCCATATATGTGAGACCTGGACCCATCTCCATTTGAGACTTATGTATATATGATGTGTTTTGTATATATATTTCTAAGATGTGTGATTTACTCGTTTTGATGCATGTTTAAGTTTATCTGAGCATGCAAGGTTGGTTCCCGGGGTTGTAGGGAGTTGCCGTGCGAATTTTAAAAATTTAAAAAAAAAATATTTTGGAGGCCTATAAATATCGGGACTTAGATATTTTTTAAAAAATATTTTGAAAACATAACTTCTAAGTTTCCTCCAATTTTCTCTCTGCCTTCTCTCTAACTTCTCGGGGGCCCGGGGCTCGATTTTTGATAAATCAACTGCTGATCTTTAGTATCAGCATCGTGATCTACGCATCTATCCAGTCAGAATTCTATTTCTGTGAAGCTCGATTTTGCACGAAGATCGAGACGTCGAGTTTTGAACTCACCGAGGTAGGATTCTAGACTGTATAACTGTTAGAGGGTACTACATGTAATTTTACGTATTTCTACCGTTTAAAAACGTATGAAAAATTATTTATGTTTCAAATCTGATTTTGGGTTAAAATCGTTTTTCGACGTTCGGTTGCATGAAATCGAAAGAGGGATGTTCCTTTCATAGTTTTATGATAGCCTTGAGCTCGGGTATGGTTCTAGGTATCAAAACGGGTGTTTTTTAGGCTTGATCTGAGATTTGAAAACCAAAACCATAGCTCAAAAACATGATCTGGGCTGATTCAGTCGACTAAACCCTTGAGTTCAGTCGACTGGATCATCATGTTGGAGGTTCAGTCGATTGGACCTGGGAGGTCAGTCGACTGAAATGGTTTCTATTTTGGTTCGCTTTTCCAATGTGTTTTTCAGTCGACTGGAGGGTGAGTCCAGTCGACTGAACCTGGGCTGTTTTGGAAAATGATGTGTTTTGGTTCAAGCTTTCCTCGTGCAATGTCTATCCGAGGTTTTTATGAGATTCTCTAGTTTCAAAAAGGGTTACTGGAAGTTTTCAAAAAGATGGTTTGAAAATGGAGTTTTGGATAAACGTGTTTGTTGAAGGTTTGGAGCTAGCCCTCAAGGTTAAGTCTCAACTTCAAAAAAAAATGTTTGGGTGGAAATCATGTTTTGACATGTTTCGTTTGATCTCCATGGTTCATGGATTGGATCCCTTTTGCATACATGTGATGTGTATCTGTTTTGCGGGTTGGTTTTAAAATAGTCTCCTTAGATGTACCGTGACAGTGACTATTGTTGAGTTGGGCTTCCATTGCTCCTCGGTGTAAGTCCAGAAATGTGCGTAGAGTAGGTCCCTACGTGTTTTTGGGTTAATCCCCGTAAACGAGGTTGTGTGGGTGCTTAGTGCCCTCGGGCTGTGGTCCCGTAAACTAAGTGGTTGTGTGGATGCTTAGTGCCCTCGGGTGTGACCCCGTAAACTAAGTCGGTTGTCTCCGTTAATGGCGTTATTGTTGTAACTCCGTATAGAACTTATCATTACTAAACCTATGGGTCGAGGGTAATGGACGAGAGTCTATAGTTGTTACCTTTGTCGATGTAGCAGAGTCGGTACATAGGACTACATTTACATCTTTCTCCTCGGCTGAGTGGCCTGAGTGGAGCTAATTGTTTATTTACAGCTTTCCTTTAACTGTGGCATGATATCTGTTGGGATGATATGCATAGTTTGAAGGATGGAAAACGTGGATTTTTATGAGATAAAACCTTTTGAGACTTGTGAGAGTCTGATGAAAAACTTGTGTTTTGGAAGGAAAACCTTTTTGGCTTCTGTAGTTGAGCCCGTGTGTGTATAATTCCATAGCCTGCTTTACAGTTTTATTGTCTATATTCTATTGGGCTTTGGCTCACGGTATGGGATTTTGCTGTAAAACCTTTTCAAGTGAGCATGAGGAGTTGACCTAGTTGTAGAGGTGATGGAAAACTTGCTATAGTTTTTCCTTTTTGAGGCATGTACTTGCACATGTGACGCCTGTTGAGGCTGGTTTTATACGCCTTTAGGCGATATGTTTATTCATGTATGAGATGCATGTTTTCAGTTTATAAGAGTTGAACTGTGGAATTTTTCTTATTAAAATGTTGTACATTTTAATATTCAACTGTGAAACCTATTTTCTTAAATGGGTGTTTTGATGGGCTTTCACATGACCCGGATGTTTGGGGTGTGACAATATACCTTACATTGTTAAGTTGAATTCTTGTACATGGTCTTTATTCTTACTACATCATTTTCTTATCTCATTTAACCTGTTATATCAACACAGATTCGACATCTTAGCATCAGCGATTTAAGCATCACAACTTCCCAATTCGTGATATATATATATATTGCTCCTAACCAAGTTCTTGTTCTTCAATTACCGCTTCATTAATTTCAATTGTTCCCACATGACTAAATTATCCCACAAATCGTACTTTCTATTATCCATTTCATTTAGCCATGAGATTGTTAAATTCCCCTTTATTCATTGCCATTCAAATTTCATCCTCTTTTATTTTCATTACACGTTCTTTCAAAATTTGATTCTCTTTATTTATCTCATTACTCAAATACCGAATTGACGAAGAGTGCAGCTTATAGAAACTCCTCCCTATTCCTCCAACAGGCTACACAAAGCCGTTAGGTAATAGATAGCTCTATAACTCACCACTACAAACGCCTGAAATCAACGTCGGGTGCAGCTTATCGAAACCCCTCTCTAGTCCTCCAACAGGCTACGCAAAGCCGTTGGGTAATAAATAGCTCTATAACTCACCACGACACAATCACATCTGTTTTACGGGGACTAACCCGAGGGCACATGGCACCCATCTTGCGTAAGTTTTCAGTCTTTCATCGGGAGGTAGTCAAGCCCTATGAGACCCAATTCTGTTTTATTTTCATAATATTTTTCCGATGTGTTAGTTATTGCCTTATCGTTTTAATACAGCATGTTATATGTGTTTTATGCTTGCTCGAGTTCTGTTGTGGAAGGTTTCGTTGGGGTCGTTTTTCTCTGTCGTTCAGTCGACTGAAATGGGTAGTTCAGTCGACTGAATGGATAATGTGGTGGTTCATTCGACTGAAGTGGGCAACTCAATCGACTGAAGTGTGTCGGTGGGGAATTCTTGAATTCCAGTAGCCTTTTTCAGTCGACTGAAGAGGGGGGTTCAGTCCACTGAACTCTTGTGTTGGGCGGGCCCTATAAATATCAACCTTATTTTAGATATTTTAAAACCATATAGCTTCTTGAACAAGTTTCTTTCTTTACACATAAAACCTCCACCTTCTCTCTAATTTTCGGTAGGCCCGAGGCTTGGTTTTTGACGTTCGGATAGTGGATTCTTAGTATCCGTGGAAAAGGCTTCGTGTTCATCTGGATGAAATCACATTTCGACGAAATTCATTTTTTACGGAGTTTGAGGCGTCGAGTTTTTGACTCAATAAGGTAGGATTCTGCACTATCTTTTCTTTAAAGGGCGCTACGTGCGATTATATGTTTTTTTACCGTTTTAAATACTATAAATGTTCAATTTTTGTGTTTAAACCCTATTTGCTCGGGTAAAAAGCATGTATAACATATTTTTGGGTTTATTTCTTGTTGGTGGATGTGTGAATGTCCGTGGTTTTCAAAAAGTTAGTTTGAAAACGAAAGAATTTATGTAAAGTTATGAAAACCTAACTTTTAGAGGTTTAGAGATAACCTTTGGGGTTGAGTCTTAGTTTTTAAACGGTGGAAACATTTTTGAAAAATGTTGTTTGGTCAATTTTTTTCTTAAAAAAAATCATGAACATCGAGTTTTGATGTCTTCGAGCTCAAAGAGCTCTTCGGGAATGAAAGTTTCCAAATCGTGTGATCCGCTTGGTCTTGCTTGGTTCTGGCTTTCTAATATTGTTAAGAATTTTATTCTGAGCCTAAAGAGTATAGACTCATACGTCTCGAGATTTAAAGGGTTGGTCTCGTGTCATTCAAGACATCTTCTTGGGTTTTGGGTCCCTTTCTAAGTTTTTAGGAAGTCTTAAGTGAGACACAATGTTCAGTTGATAACGTGCTTCTATGAAATCTTTCGATTCATCTTAGGAATTGAGTTTCAAAGTTGTGAAATTCAATCTCATTCGAATTTCCCTTACGGTAAAATCGCAGGGGTGTCAGAAGAATTTTTGGGGTTTGCGATAAGAGTTTTGGACTCATTTTAGTTTTTTGTGTCTTAAGTTCATCTTAAATCTCATTGGCTCCGTTCATTATCTCAGGATTTTAATTTTGCCTCTATTAAGTATTCATTTCCTTAATCAGGTTTCGTTAAGGCATACATCAATGTGCGCATGCTTTTGGTTTCTTTACCTAATCTCTAGCGATTAGGGTTTTTCAGGTGATCCGATGTGTCAATCAAGTCAAGGTGTTACAATCTCTCTCTCAAAACTCTTCTAAAATAGATATAGAACCTCTTTCTCTCTAGGTTGATCATCTTCTTCTCCTATAAAACACTAACTTAGCTATCAGAGGGATTTTTTGGTATTCACTATAGTTAGTCTTGTGCAGGCCAACTTGGACACTAAGAAAGTTTGATAGAACTAATTTTCTTCCTCATTGCTCTCAGATTCACCTTTTACAATTCCATTGGTTATGCAAATACAACACTTTGATCCTCACAAAGCCACCATAGAACTCCGATCCAAAGTTTTTAATTTCTCAAAATATGATGACGATGACTTTTAAAATTACAAGCCAAAGAGTTTTTGAGGTACCATTTTCATGAGAACACGATCCATATTTCGTATTTGCATTGGAGATGGTAGCTTTGTAACACCCCGAATTTTGAAAACATCTAGAGCGACAAAATAACTATTAAGGGTGCGAAAATAATAGCGCTGATACCTATACATGACAAAAGATAAAATAATATAGCATTAAGATTACAGACCTAACCATAATGTTTTTCTGAAACAACAAATCAAAAGAACAAGTAACGGAACAGAGGTACAGGTGCAAAGATAAAGAAATGGTACTAAGGTCAGGAAGGCTGGTCAAGGGTGAGGTAGAGCTCACGGGAGCCAAGGCTCCACCTCCACATCAACAAAATCGCTAATCGATACTTCTGGCTCCTCAAAACCAGGCATAAAATGCCATGAGATAACGCCCATAGAAACCAACACAATATGCCAATATTTTCATGCAGCAAGTCACATATCAACAATAATGTTCATGATAGAAAATATAATAAGAATGTTGCAATCCGTTTAATTACTAAGTTAAAATTTAATTCCTAAGTTATTCTAGGCCCGCCCAACCAAAGTGAACCATCCTAACCTCGATCGACTCTATAGACCAAGTCTATCAATCGATATCAAACACTTTTTCAACCGTGGGATGACTATGTAGTCGAACTAAGTATTCAACAAGGTCATCCTAACGGAAAGGGCGTGGACAGGTCAACATATTGGGATATCAAATCTTATGTCAAGGTCAAATAGGTGATCCCAAATATTCTAACACCGAATTTAACCAACCAAACCATCCTTCTCTACGGGGAGCCGCCCCGTAATCACAATTGCATATAGCCGCAGGAGCCGCCCCAAAGTTACAATAACATATAGACGTGGCGAGCTGCCCCGATATGACAATAATAATATTGTTAGTTCTAGGCAATCCAAGAGGGGGGTAAATTGGATCTTAAAAAATTAATAACGATTTTTAAAACTTTTTTGAAAACCTCTTAATATTGCAAACAAATATAGCAAAATAAATAAGGATTAAAACAATGCAAATATTAAGAAGGTTAGGGATAGAGAGATTGAACCGGACACAAACGATTTATAGTGGTTCGGCTTCTTTCCAAGCTTATGTCCACTCCTCAAGATTTTTCTTGAGTATCTTCACTATATAGAATGATTCACGGGCGCATTCCAAACCTTTACAAACTTTCAGGCTTCACTTGACCTAACCGAATGTTTACAAGCACATTCAAAAGCATATCACAGCTTCAAGAAGATCCTATGAAAATAATTCCCTTGTCACACCCCGGTACAAACCCTAGTTGTAACAACCCAGCTTGTAACGACCCATGTAGCGATCCAGCCCAAACTCTAGTATTAGCGACGGTCAACTGAAGAGATTTTAGGTCGCAAGAAGGATGGAAAACCCTAGCTCAACCCGAAATCTTAATTTAACCTTAAAACCCTAAAAAGACCAAATACTTAGAGGCAAAGCCCTAATACTCAAAAAAGTCTCGGGACAGCTTAAATTAAGTAAATAACATAAAATATAAAATTAAAAATCAAAAATTAAAAAGATAAACTTAAATGGATAAGACACCAAAAAGGTGTGATGTAGGTGCGATTGAAGGTGAGATGTAGGTGCGATACAGTGTGTGATTTGGCGCGACGTAGGTGCTCCCCTGTTTAGTGATGAAACATCAGTGTATTCCAGCGGGTCCTTCTTCTTCAGAGCGTGAGTCTATGGTAAGCCTGTCCCCAGCTAGGGTTTTCGCCATTTCCTCTTCGACGATTCTGGCTGCTGTGACACCTGGTCCGCAGCGTGATGCTCGGCTTCAAGATCCGGGTAGCATGATTCAAGCAGCAGCATTCCATGGTTTTGAGAAGGTAACGACTGAGGCCCTAAATCGAGCATGGAAAGGGCTTTACCCTCTCGGCAAGGATCAAATAGCAGCTATTGAGTCTCATCTGGAGAATCTTAGTGGAGGACCGCCTTCTCTCCCATTCATAGGTACGACGCCTATTTTCGATAAAGCTTTGCCGCATAACCAGTCAGCCCCTGTTGTTGATGGGACTCTAGAAGTTAGTAATATTGTTGAGGTTAGGGTTGAACGAACTACCGAGGATATAAATCTCCGAAATGAGAAGCCACTTTCAGAGGTCAGTCATGAGGGGGTTTTACCGAGTGAGCTTCACTTGGGTTCTCTTAGTACGAGACGTATCGCTGACATTGAAGCAAATTTGGGAAGCTTTCAAAAATTTCATCCTACAAGGGCCACCCCAACTTCAGGTACGAATGGCTTGGAAATAAATTTTGAGGTTGGGATTTCGAAGGATAGCCCTGAGCGAGGTCCTCTACCTCCTCGGGCTATACGGGGTCGAGGTGGGGGAAACTTCCGTGGTGGTTACATGTTTGGGGGAAGGAGTGGCTATGGTCCCCTGATTGGATCTAAGGATCCTCAGGCAAGAGTAGTGCCGAAGTCCTGGGCGCAAACCACAGCTACCAAGAGTGTCTTATCGGGCGCACATGAGGTGTGTGATAATATGTCTAAACCAAAAACTTGGGCCTCCTTGCTTATGATTCGAAGCCTGTCTGGTGCCAATCTAGAATTTGTGGAACCCAAGGATCCTAACAACCCTGAAGTAGTTGATATTGTTGGAGATTTGATTGATGATAAGCCGTGGGAACCTTGCCTTGTAGGTTATTTTTTGGATGCTAACCTAGCCTTCGGTTTGGTTTGAGCCACGACAAGAACCTTGTGGGGCCAAGATGGCTTCATGGATGTTTATGGTACTGATAAGGGATTTTATATTTTCAAGTTTAGTAGCGTAGCAGCCATGGAGACCATCCTTGATAAGGGGTCATGGAATTTTTCCGGTAAGCTATTGATTTGGCAAAGATAGAAAAAGAGGCTTAAACTTTCTAAAGATGCTATTTCTAAAATTCCTATTTAGGTTAAATTTCATGAATTACCTCTTGAATTTTGGAATTCTCCATGCTTGATCAGAATAGCAAGTGCAGTGGGCATTCCTCTTTTTTTGGATAAGGCCACAGATATGAAGCAGCGTATCTCGTATGCGCGGGTCTGTATTGAAGTTGACGCAGCTAAATCGTTACCACATTCTATCTTGGTTCAATGTGGAGGGGTTTCTGTGGAAGTTTGTGTTGAGTACCTAGGTCTCCCCTCGATTTGTTCTCATTGTAAATCTTTCGGTCATGATATAAGTAGATGCCAGTGCAATCCTGTGGAGCATCACAATGAATGGACTCTAGTTGGTCATGGGAAGGAGGTTGCCCGGGATGGTGGCAGGTCTGGTAGCCCATCATTCTCTCCCTCCTGTGCAGCTATGAATATTGGGCAATTCAAGGGCGAGCTGGTAGTTGGTCGCGGAAAGGAGGTTGCCGAAGCTGGTGGCAGGCCTGGTAGCCTTTCTATCCCCCCCTCTTGTGCAGCTACGATGAACATGAAGAAGAAGGTTAGTGAGCCAAAAGTTGATACCACATCAGACGAGGCTGAGGTAGATAATGCATCTACTGTGGTAACAACGTCAAATTCCTTTGAAGCGTTGTTGGATGAAGGAAATAGTGAGGCTCAGGATTTGTGGTCCCCGGTTGATGGTGAGTGTGAGGCTCTTTCCTCTCCCTCTAATCAGAAGGCCGGGAGCAAGCCGTCTAAGCTGTATGGTGGAAAAAAAAAAGAAAAACCCTCTCTTGGTCATTTAAGTTGGTAGTTTTCTCTAGTGGGGTTTGTTAGTTTGTCTCCTCGCACCTTAGCAGGGGTTTTGTTAGTTTTCGCATCCTCGCCGTTAAGCGGGGATTGGGCTTCGTAAGTTGTTATTTCTTTTTGTTTTCATGGTATGTGATGTAACTCCATGTGGTATGCCCCTTCGAATCATGTAATTCATTCTTTTCTTTTATGTTATAATTAATTACCCCAAAAAAATCAAAAATTCTCATAATTAGGGTTAAATGACCATTTTGCCCTTAGTGCAGCAAAAAGTCATAAAAATCTAAAATTTGACACATGGACACCCTAAATCAGATATTTAAATAGAATTAAGTAACAAAAGACAAAATAACATCAAAAAATTACAAAAATACCCTTAGTGGCCGGCCACATTAGAGTTTGTGCCGAAAGAGTGACTTTTTGCAATTTTTAAGCTCAAAAATAAGAAAAAATTATATAAATTAAGAATTTTTATGACCCCAAGACTTTTTATATAAGTAATATACATAATATAATAATATAAGTTAACAAAAGCAAACAAGTTATCATTTAAAATAATAAATAAGTCAAAAAATCAATTCTAGTCAAACCAGCTTAATTTAGCTTAAAATCCTACACGTATTTAATTAATTGTTATAAAAATTATGATAATTCATGAGAAGACTAAACTAACCATAAACACATTAATATAATAGGTTTTAATAGGTTTAGATACCAAAAAGATATATAAAATTTATATTTTATGTATTTTCTTTCACAAAATGGTACCAAAACTCAATTTAAACCCTAATTAAATGCAAAATCCGATTTGGAGCCACCCAAACTTGCCCTAGCAGACTTCCCACCTGCAAAATCTGAATATATATTTCTCAAATATCACCCCTCCCATGCAACCAATAGGAATTAAAAAAAATTTAAATTAAAGCTACATGTAATTATTGTATCACCATTATAATTTTTCTATAATAACCAACACACCAAACACCTATTCTCTACATGCATTTTTGGCTGAGAGAGTGAGAGACCAAAAAATTTTAAGTGTTCTAAGAGAGAAGAAGGAAGGAAGAAGAATGAAGGAGCTAGGAGGGATCAAAGAGAAAGCATTAATGCTAAGTCACATTCTTCTTCAACCTTTTTAGCATCAAAAGAGGTAAATAAATCCCCTAAAACCTGCTGCTATACTCTCATGAAATAGCCTTCAATCCATCTTGTTAGCCCAAGGGCTTTTTATTTTGATTTTGATAATTTTAATAATTTATTTTTTAAGAATAAATGGATTTAAATGGATAATATTTTATATTTTCAAAATGAATGTGTTAATACATTTTGAACAAATATTTTGACACCTTAGCCAAAAGAAATGAATTAACTCTCAAAAGAATGAAAACACTCACATATTCTTAAATGAGAATATTCTGTGTTAAACTAAATTGAAAAATAAGTCAAATACTTTTAAAGCAAAGTACACATGAATCACATCATGTGTGTCAATCTCTTTGAACAAATATTTTGACACCCTGACTATTCTATGAAGTTATCTTTCAGGTATCATAGTTAGTGTCGACCCAAAAAAATTTTGTGTCAACACAAAAGAGTCGTAGCTATCAGGACTCAAAATGAGTCAACACAAATAAGTTTTGTGTCGACACAAAAGTGTCTCACTCTTTTGGTATCCGAAAATTTGAGTCGACACAAATGGAAATTGTGTCGACACAAAACAACCGAGGCCACCTCCAGATTTCGAGGTGTCGACCCCAACTGAAGATGAGTCAACACAAAAGTCCCGAGGCTGCCTGAACAAATTAGTGTCGACATCAAAAAAGACATGAGTCGACACAAAATGCCTCCTCTCGGATTCGAAAGTGCATTTGAGTCGACACCAACTAAAGATGAGTTGACACAAAAGAATCGAGACTTCCTACAGAAATTCGTGTCGCACCAAAGGCAAATTGAGTCGACACAAAGTGGTTCCTCCGGATGCTGAAATTTCTAACAAGTTGACACTAGATCCAAATGTGTCGACACCATGATGTTGGTAAGGTAGAGTGTAAAATTGTGTCGACCACTTAGAATATTTGTGTCGACCCAACCACTTAAGCGATCCAGCCCTAGACACATTGTGTCAACACCAAAGACATTTGTATCAACACCTGCGACAAAAACTCAAACTCGCGGCAGATCTCAACGGTTGGATTTTTGGCATTTATTGCTCCCACTTACCTCCAACGGTCATGAATGCACAAGAGCTTATATAAGAAGTAACTTTTCAGCATTTAAAAAAATTGGAGACTTACATTTACTGTTCTATTGCTTGAATCAAACTCAGAATTCTCAAGCCCTCATTTATTGCTAAATCTCCAGCTCTTGT